>SJYC01048125.1:0-10646 GCA_006408675.1 Madoqua kirkii | reverse complement strand
GCATGGATAAAATATCTAAAGTGTTATCCAAAAAAAAAAAAAAAGAAAGCCATCACCAACCTAGAATTCTGTACCCTGTAAAATTACTCTTCAAATATGAGAAGGAAATAAAGGCTTTCTTAGACAAGCATAAATAGAAGACATATGTTGCCTGTACACTTGCCTTGTAAGAAATATTAAAAGGAGTTCTTTAGTGAGGAGGATAACAATACAGGTCAGAAACTCAGATGTACATGGAGAAAGGATGACCAAAAAGAAGAAATAAGTGAAGATAAAAGAAAAAATGTTATATTTCTAATCCTTAATCAATTTAACAGGTAACAGTTTATTCAAAAGAATAATAACAACAATGTATTCATATATATGCTTATATGTGCTTATGTATGTGAAATAAATGACAGCAGCAATGAAAAAAGGGAAGAAGGGAAGGAATTAAAATTATTTTGCTCTTATAAGGTACCTACAGTACTCATGAAGTAGTATGGCTTCATTTGAAGGTGAATTTTTAATAACCACTAAAGAAAGTTAAAAATATCACAACTATAAGTGATAGGCTAAGGACAGAAACAGAATCATATGAAATGCTCAGTTAAAATCACAAAAAGCAGAAAAAGAGTGAAGACAAGAAAGGAACAAAGAACAAGGGCAATAAATAGAAAACAGGAATTAATATTGTAGCTGCTAATCCAATTGTATTAATAATCACATTTTTTAGAAAGATTTACTCATTTTATTTTTTGGCTCTGATGGGTCTTCACTGCTGCATGGGGATTTTGTCTAACTGAGGCAAGTGGGGTGTACTTGCTAGTTGTGGTGAACAGCCTTCTCATTGTGGTGGCTTCTCTTGCGGCAAAGCACAGGCGTTAGGGCACATGGGCCTCAACAGCTGCGGCACATGGGCTCAGCAGTGGCAGCTCCAGGCTCTAGAGCACAGGCTCAATAGTTGTGGCGCACGGGCTTAGTTGTTCCGCAGCATGTGTAATCGTCCAGGATCAGGGATCGAACCCATGTCTCCTGCATTGGCAGGCAGATTCTTTACCACTGAGCCACCAGGAAAGTCCTCAATAATCACTTGGAGTGTCAAGGGTCTAAATGCCCTAGGTTAAAAGACAGAGCTTGCCATGGAGGATCAAAAACTACAGCCCAACCATATGTTGTCTATGAGAAAACCACTTTAAGGGAACGTACTCATGGATTAAAAGTAAATAGATGAAGAAAATATATCATGCTAACACTAATCAAAAGAAAGCAAAAGTAGCCATATTAAATATCTGACAGAGCAGACCTTAAAGCATGGAAATTTTCAGAAATAAAGAAGCACATTATATAATCATAAAGGCACAAATTCTCCAAGAAGACGTAACAATTCTCCAGTGCGTGTTCCTAATACAGAATAGCAAATAAAATGAGGCAAAAACTGACAGAACTGCAAGAAAGAATAGACAAATCTACTGTCATAGTTGGAAACTTCAACATCTCCTCAGAAGCAGACTGATCTTGGAGGAAGAAAATCAGTAAGGACATAGCTGAATTCAACAATATCATCAATCAAATGAATATAATTGATATCTATATATCATTGAACAATAGAAGGATATGCATTTTCCTCAAGCTCATAGGACACATCACCAAAACAGACCACATTCTGTACAAGAAAACACACTTTTATTTTAAAAAATCTTACTCAAATAATGTCTACTCTCAGATCACAATGGAATTAAATAAAAAATTAGGAACAGAAAGATAACTGGAAAATGCCAAACAAAGTACATGGAGATTGAACAGTACATTTATAAATAATGCATGGATCAAAGAACTGAATGAAAATGAAAACACAACTTATTTGTGGGATTCAGCAAAAGCTATGCTTAGAAGGAAATTTATAGCACTGAATGCATACATTACTACAGAAGAAAGATCTAAAATCAATAACGTAACTTTTCATCTTAAGAAACTAGAAAAAGAAGAACAAATTAAATTCAAGGCAAGCAGAAGAAAATAAAAAGAATTAGAGCAGAAATCAATGAAATTGAAAACAGGAACCCAATAGAGAAAAATCAATGAAACCAAAACCTATCTTTTTGAAAAAATCAATAAATTGATAAGCCTCTACCCAGGCTAACTATGAAAAAAGAGACAGGTTACAAATTACTAATAACAGAAAATGAAAGAGCAGATATCACCACAGATGCCAGAGAAATGTAAAGAATAATAGAGGACTACTATGAACACCTTTATATTCACAAATTTGAAAATATGATGAAATGGACCAATTCCTCAAAAGATACAATTTGCCAAAACTCACACAAGAAGTAGATGTTCTGAGCAGGACTATATCTATCAATGATATTGAATCAACAATTAATAATCTTCCAAAACAAAAAGCACCAGGCCCAAATGGGCTCAACAGTGAGTTTTATCAAACTTTTTTTTCTTTTTAAGAAACTGTATAAATTCTGTATTATTGCTTTGAGGCAGAGGGATACTTCCTAACTCATTCTATAAGGCCAGTGTTACTGTAACACCAAAACTGAAAAGGGACATTGTAAGAAAACTTTAGGCCAGTATCTCTCAGAAACTTACATGAAAAAATCCTCAACAAGATATTACCAAACTGAGTCCAAAATTGTATAAAAAGTATTACACACCATGACCAGGTAGGGTTTATCTGTTATGCAAAATGGGCTTAACATGGGAGAAACAATTATGTCTTTTTTCAACACATCAATAGATAAAACAGCAAAATCACAGGATTCTTTCAATAGGTTCAGCAAAAGCATTTGACAAAATCCAATACCCATTCTTGATAAAAGCTCTCACTAAACCAGGAACAGAGGAGAACTTTTACAAGTTGATATCTACAGGAAACCTGCAGCTATCATATTTAATAGTGAGAAATCCACAACTTTCCTTTCAGGTATAAAGTTATCCTCTCTCATTACCATTGGTCAACATCAGACTGGCAGTTTTACTAATGCAATAAAGCAGGGAAAAGAGAAGGAATGGTGCCAAGATATGGAAAAAGAAATATAAAATTATCTTTGTTTTCAGCTGACAGGCTCATCTACAGAGAAAATTTGAAAACAAACAAACAAACAACAAAAAAAACGGAAAAAACTCACAAACCTCAGGAGCTAATAAGCAATTACAATAAAGTTACAGAAGAAAAATCACTTGCTTTCTACATACACATAATGAACAAGTGAAATTTGAAATTAAAAACAAAATACCATTTACACTGACACGGTCCTAAGTTTAACACTTAGGAATAAATCTAACAAAAGATATACATGATCTATAAGAGGAAAACTACAAAATTCCAAGAAATAAAGTCAAACAAGTAAATGGAGAGATATTCCATGTTCATGGATAGGAAAACTCAATGTTGTCAAAGTGTCAGTTCTTCCCAAATTGATCTGTGTATTCAGTGCTGCTGCTGCTGCTGCTGTTGCTGCTGCTGCTGCTGTTGCTGCTGCTGTTGCTTCAGTCGTGTCTGACTCTGTGCGGCCCCATAGACAGCAGCCCACCAGGCTCCCCCATCCCTGGGATTCTCCAGGCAAGAACACTGGAGTGGGTTGCCATTTCCTTCTCCAATGCATGATAGTGAAAAGTGAAAGTGAAGTTGCTCTGTCGTGTCCGACTCTTCAGTGCAGCTGCAATCAAATCCTAGCAAGCTGTTTTATGCATGTTGACAAACTGATTCTAAAGTTTATGTGGAGAAGTCAAAGAGTCAGAATAGTCAACACAATATTGAAGGAGAACAACTGAAGTTAGAAGACTGATGGCACCTGAGTTCAGGACTTGCTATAAATTTATAGTAATCAAGACAATGTGTTAATAGTTAAAAAATAAAAAATAAATCAGTAGATCAAAACAGAGAGGCTACAAACTGACCCTCATAAAAATAGTCAATTTATCTTTGACAAAAGAGCACAGGCAATACAGTGAGGCAAAGGTGGTCTTTTAAACAGATGGTACTGGAAAACCTAGACATCCAGAAGGAAAAAGAAAGAATCCAGAGACCTTATATTCTTCACAAAAATTAACTAAAAATGGATAATAGGTTTAAATGTAAAATGTATATTAATAAAACTCCTGCAAGATGAGAGGACCAAGATGACTGAGAATGGTGATGCCTTTTCAGGCATAATAGTGACCCATGAAAGAAATAATTAATAAGCTGTACTCCATTAAAATTAAAAGCTTTTCCTCTGAAAAAGACCACATAAAGAGAATTAGAGGAAAATACTTGCCAAAGGGGAAAATACTTGCCAAAGGGGAAAATGCTTGCAAAAGTCACACCTGTTTAGACTTATTGAAAATAAACAAAGAATTCTTAAAAATCAATAGTAAAAACCATAAAACCCAATTAAAAAATAGGCCAAAGATCTTAGCAGACATCTCATCAAAACCATATATGGATGAAAGTATGCATATGGAAAGATGCTTCACATCATACATCATCAGGCAAATGCAAATTAAATGAGGTACCACAACATAGCTATCAGAACGGCCAAATCCAGAACACTGGCAATACCAAATGTTGACAAGTACATGGAGCAATGAGAACTCTACACTTTGCTACCGGGAAATACAACAGTACAGTTACTTTGAAAGACTGGAAGTTTCTATAAAACTAAACATATTCTTACCAAACAATCCAGCAATCATGCTCTTTGGTATTGATCCAAAGGAGTTTAAAACTACGTCTTCACAAAAATATGAACATGGATGTTTATAGCAGCTTTATTCACAACTGCTAAAATTTGGAAGCAACCAAGATATCCTTAGGTAAGTAAACAGATATATTAACTGTAGTAATTTGGAAGAGTATAATATTAAAGAGCCTGCTGATGAAGGTGAAAGAGGAGAGTGAAAAAGTTGGCTTAACACTCAGCATTCGAAAAACAAAGATCATGGCATCCGGTCCCATCACTTCATGATAAACAGAATTGGCTGGGGTGGGGGGTGCTAAGGAAACAATGAAAGACTTTATTTTGTTAGGCTCCAAAATCACCGCAGATAGTGACTGCAGCCAAGAAAGACATCTGCTCCTTGGAAGAAAAGTTATGACAAACCTAAACAGCCCATTAAAAAGCAGAGACATCATTTTGCTGACAGAGGTCCTTCTAATCAAAGCTGTTTGTCCTAGTAGTCATGTACTGATATGAGAGTTGGACCATAAAGAAAGCTGAGTGCTGAAGAATTGATGCTTTTGAAGTGTGGTGCTAGAGAAGACACTTGAGAGTCCCTTGGACAGCAAGGAAATCAAACCAGTCAATCCTAAAGGAAATCAAATCTGAATACTTATTGGAAAGACTGATGCTAAAGCTAGAGCTGCAATACTTTGGCCACTTGATGCAAAGAGCCAATTTATTGGAAAAGATCCTGATGCTGGGAAAAAATTGAGAGCTGGAAGAGAAGAGGGCAGTAGAGGATGAGATGGCTGGATGGTATCAATAGACATGAGTTTGTCTATAGACATAAGTTTGGACAAACTCCAGGAGATAGTGAAGGAAAGAGAAGCCTGGTGTGTTGTGGTTCATGGGGTTGCAAAGTGATTGACTGAATGATTGAACAACAACAACGTTCAACATTAAAAGAAATGAGCTATCTAGCCATGAGAAGACATGGAGGAAATTTGGTGGCTCAGATGGTAAAGAATTGGCCTGCAGTGCAGGAGAACCAGGTTCAATCCTTGGATTCATAAGGTCCTATGGGAAAGGGAATGGCAACTCACTCCAGTATCCTTGCCTGGAGAGTTCCACGGACAGAAGAGCTGGATTGCTATAGTCCATGGGACTGCAAAGAGTCAGACATGACTGAACAACTTACACACTAATGGAAAAAGCCAACCTGGAAAAAGATCCGTGGTTGCCATATATTAGTAGGGAGGAACAAATGAACAGGCATAGTGCAGAGGATTTTTCAGTCAGTCAATTCAGTCACTCAGTTGTATCTGACTCTTTTTTAGGGTCATGAAAATACTCCACATGAGACTATAATGTTGGCTTCATGTTATTACATGTTTGTTTAAATGCACAGAATGTACAATATCAAGTTGAACCCTAATGCAAATTATGAACTTTGGATAACTATTATGTCTCAATGGAGATTCACTGATTGTAACAAGTGTAACAAGGTCCGTATAGTCAAGGCTATGGTTTTTCCAGTGGTCATGTATGTATATGAGAGTTGGACCATAAAGGCGGCTGAGCACTGAAGAATTTGATGCTTTTGAACTGCAGTGTTGGAGAAGCTCTTGAAAGTCCCTTGGACAGCAAGAAGATCAAACCCGTCAATCCTAAAGGAAATCAATCCTGACTATTCTTTGGAGGGACTGATGCTGAAGCTGAAGCTCCAATACTTTGGCCACCTGATGCAAACGCCCAACTGATAAGAAAAGCCCCTGATGCTGGGAAAGACTGAAGGCATGAGGAGAAGGGGACAGTAGGCGATGGCAGAGGATGAGCTAGTTGGATGGCATCACTGACTCAGTGGACATGAGTTTGAGCAAGCTCTGGGAAATGGTGAAGGACAGGGATGCCCTATGTGCTGCAGCCCATGGGGTCGCAAAGAGTCGGATGAGACTAACAACTAAACAACAACAAACAACAAGTGTACCACTTTGGTGTGGGATATTGATAATTAGAGACCCTTTGCATGTGTGGGAAGCAGCGGTGATATGGGAAATCTCTGTATTTTTTCTCAATTTTGTTGTAAATCTAAAATCGCACTAAAATATATTTTTTTAAAAAGTCATGGACCAGGACCAAGAAAACATTATCAGCACAAAAATGCTCTACACAATGGGCCTCAAAAGAAGAGGTTAACTTAACATATGGTAAAAGATGCTTTCTCTTTAGTCCCTCACTTGGCAAATCCACGCAATTCATTTTATGTGAATTATTTTATCAAAACATCTGACTTACCACAAATGGGTGAGTGAATTTTTGCCTAAAACACTAATGTCAACATATAACCTCTTATGGTCAAGTCATTTAGTATATTCTTGGGGGAAAATGTCATTTCACTGTCAAAAAATATGAAATCTAGTCTATATATTTTCAAAAACCCTTGTACTGAAAAGTCATTAATTGAAGAATTATTTTTTAATTTTTTTTTATTGAAGGGTAATTGCTTTACAGAATTTTGTTTTCTGTCAAACCTCCACATGAATCAGCCATCATTTCAGTTCAGTTCAGTTGCTCAGTCGTGTCCGACTCTTTGCGACCCCATGAATCATAGGACACCAGGCCTCCCTACATAAATCTTTGTGAGGTAATCTGTAATGTTAAATATCTTCCACAAATAAAGGAAAATTAGAAATTAAGGACATCAAGATAAGACAGAGCAATAACTAAGATATTTGACTGAAAAACTAGTATAACCAAAAGAGTATTGTAACATTAACAACTTTGCTACATTTCATATAGCAATACAGATTCAAAAGTATTTTAAAATGTTAAACTTCAGAATAAACTTGCTAGATCAGTAGACCATTCTCACTACTCTTGTCCCTTTACATTCTCTTTGATGTTTACTTTCCTTAGCTGAAATAAGGAAAGTAAACTCACTTTAAAAGACCTTGATGCTGGGAAAGTTTGAAGGCAAGAGGAGAAGGCATCTACAGAAGGTGAAATGGTTGGGGATGGCATCACCAGCTCAATAGACATGACTTTGAGCAAACTCCAGGAGATAGTGAAGGACAGGGAAGCCTGGCATGCTACAGTCCATGGGGTTGGAAAGAGACACAACTTGACAGCTGAACAACAATTAAAACAATCAAGACCTAGCCTTCTCTACTCAGTGTATCTCTCACACATGCTAATTCATCTGTCTGGAAGATGACTTTCTCCCTATGTCCTGCTAAGTCTAAATACTTTAGGGCACTCATCCTTTCTCTCCTATCAGATGAAACACGCCCTGAAGGTGTAGATCTATTATAAATGTCTTTAAAACAAATAAATAATTATTATGTAAATATTTGTATCTTCATTATTATGCTGTAGTCCTCCTGGAACACATGTTTCAAGTCTCTGTTGGTCATTTTTGTTTGACAGATGGGATTAAGCAAGAGTGTACCTTTTAAGGACTACTCAGGTAATGCCATATTTGCTAATACTATTCTACAAAAGAAAACTATTCTGTAAAAAAGTAATTCATTAGCATTTTGAAGAACTGACTATATCAGAAATTAATGACATAACTTCCACAAAAGAATAGTTTGGCATATGGTCAAATTACATTTTATATGCATATATGTATGTGCATATTTGCACATATATGCTGTATTTGTGGTATATACATATATTTAAAAGTTTTAGTCACTCAATCATGTCCGATTCTTTGCAACTTCATGGACTGTATAACCCGCCAGGCTCCTCTGTCCACAGAATTCTCCAGGCAAGAATACTGGAGTGGGTTGCCATTCATGTTTTTGAGGGGATTTTCCCGACCCAGTGATCAAACCTGGGTCTCCTGCATTGCAGGCCGATTCTTTACCACCTGAGAGAGGTGAGCCACTAGAGAAGCATTTACATATATAGGTGGATTTCTACATATATGTACGTGTTGTATATTTATATACATATCCTCTTGGTATGGAATGAAAGATAAATTTTTGTTATTCAGGAAAAATATTGCCTAAAACTAGTTACTGTTATGTCTTTGACAATGCCTGAAGTTTTATTGTATTGTAATTCTGAAGAAAGAAAACCATGGTTACTGAATTTAGGAAGGGGAAAAAAATTTAGTTGATATGCATTTATAAGGGAAAAAAATACATACAGTCAACAATATTATTCAAATATCCCAAATTTATCAAGTCTGGCTTACAATGTTCAATTTAGTGGAAGCCCCTTCCTCTGAGTCGCGGAGAAGTTGATTAGATTTTACTGAATTTTCCTATTAATATTTTTCAGAGTTCTCAGGAATGCTTTCATGATGCACAAACCTGCCAAGGACTTATCTCCTAGGGTCCACTGCCCAGATTCTTCTACTGGTCCACTCCAGTGAGCTATGAACTACTGGTTCAGATTGTTGTATTCCTTCTGCATTCTTCTGCCTCTCCTTTAATCCCACTACCATCTATGATACAACTAAATAAAGATTTAACAGGAGGGAATTAAATGAAGGAAAGTAACAGATTACAGTGAGTATTAAATATCCCCTCTTCTAGAATGCAGACTTCTAAAATGGTTCGGTGGTAAAGAAGTCATCTGCCAATACAAGAGACCCAGGTTTGATCGCTCAGTCAGGAAGATCCCCTGGAGGAGGGAATGGCTGCTCATTCTAGTATTCTTGCCTGGAGAATCCAATGGTCAGAGCAACCTGGTGGGCTACAGTTTATGGGGTTGCAAAGAGTTGGACACAACTGAGCTCTCATGCTTCTAGAATGTGTAAGTCACCTCCCCAGAAGTTCTACCTATGGGCCCTCTTTATCCTTAGTCCTTAAGTACTTGGAAGTTTCAGAAGCCATATGTCTTCAGTAGAAAAATGGCTGCTTAAAATCCCTTCCATTCGAAGTTCAGGGAAATTTAGGAGGAGAAAAAAAAAAGAGCTCTTTCCCTCAGGATCCCAAAGTTGCCTTTGTGTTTCTATGATTAAAAGTGTGACAATGTATCTGCTATAGTAGAATATTTATGATCTACCATACCGGGTGGAATTTCAGTGGAGCTGTTTCAAATCTTGAAAGATGATGCTTTGAAAATGCTGCACTCAATATGCCAGCAAATTTGGAAAACTCAGCAGCGGCCACAGGACTGGAAAAGGTCCATTTTCATTCCCATCCCAAAGAAAGGCAATGCCAAAGAATGCTCAAACTACTGCACAATTGCACTCATCTCACATGCTAGTAAAGTAATACTCAAAATTCTCCAAGCCAGGCTTCAGCAGTACATGAACAGTGAACTCCCTGATGTTCAAGCTGGTTTTAGAAAAGGCAGAGGAACCAGAGATCAAATTGCCAACATCTGCTGGATCATGGAAAAAGCAAGAGAGTTCCAGAAAAACATCTATTTCTGCTTTCTTGACTGTACCAAAGCCTTTGATTGTGTGGATGACAATAAACTGTGGAAAATTCTGAAAGAGATGGGAATACCAGACCACTTGACCTGCCTCTTGAAAAATCTGTATGCAGGTCAGGAAGCAACAATTAGAACTAGACATGGAACAACAGAATGGTTCCAAATAGGAAAAGGAGTACGTCAAGGCTGTATCTTGTCACCTTGCTTATTTAACTTATATGCAGAGTACATCATGAGACATGCTGGACTGGAAGAAACACAAGCTGGAATCAAGATTGCTGGAGAAATATCAATAACTTCAGATATGCAGATGACATCACCCTTATGGCAGAAAGTAAAGAGAAACTAAAAAAAGCCTCTTGTTGAAAGTGAAAGAGGAGAGCAAAAAAAGTTGGCTTAAAGCTCAACATTCAGAAAATGAAGATCATGGCAACCAGTCCTATCACTTCATGGGAAATAGATGGGGAAACGGTGGAAACAGTGTCAGAATTTATTTTGTGGGGGGCTCCAAAATCACTGCAGATGGTGATTACAGCCATGAAATTAAAAGATGCTTACTCTTTGGAAGAAAAGTTATGACCAACCTAGATAGTATGTTTAAAAGCAGAGACATTACTT
>SJYC01048124.1:0-23537 GCA_006408675.1 Madoqua kirkii | reverse complement strand
GTGGGGGGCTCCAAAATCACTGCAGATGGTGATTACAGCCATGAAATTAAAAGATGCTTACTCTTTGGAAGAAAAGTTATGACCAACCTAGATAGTATGTTTAAAAGCAGAGACATTACTTGGCTGACTATAGTCCGTCTAGTCAAGGCTATGGTTTTTCCTGTGGTCATGTATGGATGTGAGAGTTGGACTGTAAAGAAGGCTGAGCGCCAAAGAATTGGTGCTTTTGAACTGTGGTGTTGGAGAAGACTCTTGAGAGTCCCTTGGACTGCAAGGGACCAGTCCATTCTGGTCCATTCTGAAGGAGATCAACCCTGGGATTTCTTTGGAAGGAATGATACTAAAGCTGAAACTCCAGTACTTTGGCCATCTCATGTGAAGAGTTGACTCACTGGAAAAGATGATGCTGGAAGGGATTGGGGGCAGGAGGAGAAGGGGACGACAGAGGATGAAATGGCTGGATGGCATCACTGACTCAATGGACTTGAGTCTGGGTAAACTCTGGGAGTTGGTGATGGACAGGGAGGCCTGGCGTGCTGTGATTCATGGGGTCGCAAAGAGTAGGACACGACTGAGCGACTGGGCTGAACTGAACTGATACAGGGTGATCCAGACCATGGAGACAAAGGCAAGTGAATCTTTAAAGTAGAATGACTGGTTCTCAAAATCTATGTGATTCAGTCTCACTCTATCTGGCATATGCATGCGCTAAGCACAGGGTGAGCTCAGAGTCCTACTGGAATTAACTAACCTTTTAAGGACATCCAAAATAGGAAAGAAGCACCTCTTAGGAAGCACCCAAAAACATTAAGTTAATATTTACTGTGAATTGTTTAGTTACTAGCTCAAGGTGTCCCTCAGAGCCATGAAGAGGTATCTTTATGACTAAAACATGCTCTGCAAAATGCAGCTCCCAGAATGATGAGCGTGCCTGCTCAGAGGACAAACTTCAGGCTCCTTGTGAAACAAAAATTCTTCAGAAGCCCTAAGATAATCTGCTTCTAAGCTCCACCAATTGTGACATACAGACTACATCCAGACCAACAGGAAGAATCTGCCGACCATTTAAAAAGAGCATTTTGTCTTTGACACACAGAGACAACTCAAGCTTATTATCCATGCTTGATATTTTGCTTTAATAGTTTAAAAAAGGAAGAATGACTTCTTGAGGTGTCTTGGCTAGAGCTGGAAGACAGAAGGGAATACATGAAGGGAACTCAAGACAACACAAGCCTATGTATTAAAAAGGCTTGCCTTAAGCTATGAGCAGGCAAAGAAAGATGACAGGGAACATAGACAGGAAGTAGTGGGAAATGATCTTTCCAGACAACACACCACCCTAGTGTGGTGAGCCAACAATAAACTGGACTATATGGAGAGACTGAGTGAAGAGCAGTGTATGAGTATCTCTCTCTTTCTTTTCCTCCTACTTTATCTCTTAGCCAAGGGAGGATACATGTTTTTGCTATTTTGTAAAGAATTCATGCCAACGGCTTTTCTTCTTCCCCATAAATGGAGTCCCAGAATTTTCTTTTTGATGTCCTGTTGAATCCCAGCACTCATTTTTTTTCACCCCTCTGAGTTGCAAACTTAGCAATGTAAATATTCTCATTTGTTCCTTTTGTTCTTTTGTCTTTGCCTTTTTTAGCAATTGTGAGAGAGGGTGATTGAGAGAAAAAGTCCTTCCTCATCAGAGGTCTGTACTGCTCAGTAACAACCATTCTTAGCCAGAGGGATGGAAATAACTCCCTGAGGCAAAGGTAATAACGTAGTGTGTGCTTGCTCTATTGTGTCCAACACTTGGTGACCCCACAGTCTACAGTCTGCCAAGCTCCTGTCCATGGGATTCTCCAGACAAGAACACTGGAGTGGGTCACTATATCCTTCTCCAAGGGATCTTCCAGACCCAGGGATTAAACCTGCATCTCTTGCAGCTCCTCCATGGACAGGCAGATTCTGTACCACTGAGCCACTGGGGAAGCCCAGTTGTGACATGAGGAGTGACAAATGGAAGCTTTATTTCCTGCTTCTTTACCTTTCTGGGGATTGGAGTAGAGATCGCAGAGATAGAGGTAGGAGGCTCTCTTCTCTCCATCTACAGAGACATGCACCTCACCCACTCCCTCTGCTCTGCTTCCTGTTTCTGAATGTTCTTAATATAGATAATGTTCTTCTGGGACTACCTGCCCCCCTGCCCAGCTCCATATAACTTATTATTCTTAGAAAATGAATATTCTTAATATTCTTAGATAATGATGATCTTAGATAACAAGGGGCTTCCCTGGTGGCTCAGATGGTAAAGAATCTGCCTGCAGTGCAGGAGATGCGAGTTTGATCCCTGGGTCAGGAATATCCTCCGGGGAAGGAAGTGGCACTCTACTCCAGTATTCTTGCCTGGGAAATCCCATAGACAGAGGAGTCTGGCAGGCTACAGTACATAGGGTCACACAGAGTCAAACAGGACTGAGCGACTAAACAATATCACAACTGCCTTAGCCAGAGGAAAGGCCTGGCAAGGGCTATTTTAACTGTGATGCTCAGAGGAGCAAGTACATCTAGTCTGGGTTCAAAAAAAGGAAACCAATTGCCTAGAGGGCATGGTCTCTTCAAAGTACTCCTTGCCAGGCAAGTAACAGCTCTTGAGAGCTATAAACCTCTGCCTGCATGCTCATTCTTCTACCTTTCTTTGGGGTGAAATTTTCCAGCCTGGAGGAAAAGTAAGGAACTTCGTGATGGACTTTGAAATTTAATACACTACAAAATCGTGAAGGGAAAAAAAGTCCTTTCTTCCTTCTCACAAACAGTTACATACATACTTATCATTGCTACGTAACTGGGGAATTAAGGATAAGGTATTAACCACAGATTTAAAAAGAAAATACATTTCATATACTACTCTCCAAAAGTAAATGTGATTTCTGCAAATATGCAAACACACATACATATTTTTATGGTTCTTAGACTACTTGGAACTATCTTAGCAATATCTCCCCAATAAAATATTCCTCTTCTTGAAAATGTGAAAAATACAATGCTAAGAGAAACATTTGCTATAAATATTTTTATAAATATTTACAAATGTTCTAAATGCCAAATTAATTGCTAGAAATAAAGATAATATTTTTGAAAACAGTTTCATGTGGATGAATTGTTTATGCAGACAGATTTAAAAATCTGAATCAAAACAATAAAGTTCAGTTTAAAATAGCCTCATTACAGTATACCACCCTATCCAGATTTTATCAATACTTACACTCTTGGAACATTACTTCCTTATTGATACTTTTCCACTGGCAACAGTAAAATTCCAAAGGAATTAGAAAAGGTGATGGATCTAGTCTTAGATCATAGAAGTATTCACTTTAAAGCAATGTAATCCTTTTCTGTTTCTGCCCCAACATTTCATAATTATGTCATTTTACAAGAATTGTGTAATTTACATAACCACCTAAATTGTCATAATTGCTAGAAAGTGCTGAAAAAGCATACGTTAGGCATTTCAGATTCATTTCTGCTCTCTGTTTTAAATGCATTTGAAATGCCTTTTGCATAAAAATTCTTTTGGTCAACAAAAAAGTAACTTGGGTTTGATTTTGAAGGAACCATTCTTCTGCTCAAGCTGGCTCCTCCTCCTCCTCTTCCTTCAGGGAGCCTTTGCCAGGTGGATACAGAGGTTCCACCGAGGTAAATAAATCTCTCACTGGATTTTACAGACAAGGAAACTGAGACCTGCAGATGTTGGCTGATTTCATCTGACTCTCCCAGGTCACCTCCATGGGTTAAAGTTAGAACTCAGTTTTCTTTTTTTTTGACTTGCATATTCTGTTTATGGCTCCATACCTTTATCCACTGCATTCAGAAAGAGGAAAAAGGGAGGATAAAAGAAGGGAATGGTTTCTCCACAGTTTTCTCAGCATGCCATTTCCATTATAATTATCTTAACCATCTGTTTTGCTTGGAACAGGCAAAGGAATTTGATATTAAGAAACTAAACTGTCATTCTGTACAGCAGAGAAGGGCTTCAGAAATGGGACCCTATTTCAGGATGCGGGAGTGAATATCAATTTTATCAGGGGTTTTTGTCACCATCAGTGAAGCACAATGCCAGTATTTGATTACTACTCTCTGGAAAATTTGTGGTTTGTAATTTCATAAATAAAATTTTATAATTAAACATCATTGAAGCATATTGTATATGGTACTTGCTAAAAGTGTAATCAGGCAACATGTGAAGTAAGGTACCGATAGATAGTTAAATGTATTTCAAAATGCCAACAAAGTCTCTTTAACTCTGCTTCAACCTCTCCTCTGAAGAGCTAAACTATCCTTACATACTGAAAAACAATGAATTAATGTTCAGCTTCTTGAAGCTAATGTGGATGTTATGTAAATCTATAAAATTTTATGGCAATAATGTGCATAAATAGCAACCATATTTTTCCAGTGCTTCTGCCCCCATGCACACACACACACACACACACACATATGAACACATGCATGTGGACACAACACACAGGTACAGTTAATTTATGATACTACTAAGTCAGGCTGACTTTTGAAATAAAATAAATAAAAATGAGCTCATGTACTTATTTGATAATTTTTATCAAAGTTACTGCAAAATATGCATTTTAATCCTGATTTTAAAATAGAATTCAAAGATGATGTAACTGTTTTGCAGTTACAGACTTTTCAAATTACAGATACCATTTGAAGAACTGATAATACTTCATAATCATCATTTAAAATGAATTATAATTGTTACAATTTAACCAAGCATCAGAACAAGTAACTATCAACAAAAAAGGCAGCTTATCATTTCCCAAATAAGTAGGGATGGCACAGCAGTTTTCCTAGAAAAGTGAAATTTATTCAGTATAATTAAGGAAGAAAAGTAATGATAAATTATTATTTCTGCCAAGCTAAAGAACCAGAGACCCTTTGAACAAATCACTATTGTTCCAGAATATATAATTTATCATAATGTCACTGAAGAAGAACAAAGGTTAAAAAATAAAAAAATATATTTGATAAAAGGACAATTCTGAGTTTTCAATGAACATCAAATTAAGAATCAAATTTCACACAGCTGATGAATGTAACACAGTCCTCTGATTTAAATGATTTTAGAAATAGTGGGAAATCTTTATCTGAAAAAAACAATGTTCATAGAATTTTCTAAAAATCAAAGCAATTAAGCTTTTCCCAATTCTGAATTATTTATGAGAAATAATTTAATCCCAGATTTCTCTTTTCTGACATAGTTGCTAGCAAAACATTTATCAACCTTAACTTATCAAGTCAACAGACTTAATTTAGTTTTTCCACCAGAAATACTAACAGGATGACTATATTTCAAAAATTAAAACTAACTGGAAAAAAGTTTTAATGAAAATAAGCTGTGGGCAACTAACATTTTCAGAATATTAGGTCTATTTTTTTCTTCCTGGACACTTTTATTCCTTTAAGTCTTAATGTAATATTTACCCTCCATTTTCTAATTTTTTCATAACATCATAGAAGATCAGTAAATCAGTCTGGTAAACAATCACCTAGAGACAGACTTTCTGGAATCTGAAGTCAAGTGGGCCTTAGGAAGCATCACTATGAACAAAGCTAGTAGAGGTGATGGAATTATAGCTAAACTATTTCAAATCCTAAAAGACGATGCTGTGGAAAGTGTTGCACTCAATATGCCAGCAAATTTGGAAAACTCACCAGTGGCCACAGGACTAGAAAAGGTCAGGTTTCATTCCAATCCCAAAGAAAAGCAATGCCAAAGAATATTCAAAATACCACACAATTGTACTCCTTTCACACAAAATAGCAAAGCAATGTTTAAAATACTCCAAACTAGGCTTCAACAGTACATGAACTGAGAACTTCAGATGTTCAAGCTGGATTTAGAAAAGGCAGAGGAACCAGAGATCAAATTGCCAACACCTGTTGAATAATCAAAAAAGAAAGAGAATTCCAGAAAAAAAAAATCTACTTCTGTTTTACTGACTATGCCAAAGCCTTTGACTCTGTAGATCACAATAAACTTGAAAATTCTTTAAGAGATGGAAATACCAGACCACTTTACCTGCCTCCTGAAAAACCTGTATGCAGGTCAAGAAGCAACAGTCAGAACCAGACATGGAACAAAGAACTGGTTTCAGCTGGGAAAGGAGTCTGTCAAGGCTGTATTTTGTTACCCTGCTTGTTTAACTTATATGCAGAGTACATAATCTGAAATGCTGGGCTGGATGAAGCACAAGCTGGAATCAATATTTCTGGGAGAAATATCAATAACCTCAGATATGCAGATGACACCACTCTTTTGGCAGAAAGTGAAGAGGACCTAAAGCACTTCTTGATAAAAGTGAAAGAGGAGAGTGAAAGAGTTGGCCTAAAACTCAACATTAAAAAACCTAAGATCAGGGCACCCAGTCCCATCACTTCATGGCAAATAGGTGGGAAAACCATGGAAACAGTGACAGACTTTATTTTCTTGGGCTCCAAAAATCACTGTAGATGGTGACTGCAGCCATGAAATTAAAAGACACTTGTTCCTTGGAAGAAAAACTATGACAAACATAGACAGCATATTAAAAAGCAGAGACAGTACTATGCCTACAAAGGTCCATCTAGTCAAAGCTATGGTTTTTCCAGGAGCCGTGTATGGATATGAGTGTTAGACCACAAAGAAGGCTGAGCACTAAAGAACTGACACTTCTGCTGTGGTGTTGGAGAAGAGAAGGCTCTTGAGAGTCCCCTGGACTGCAAGAGATCAAACAAGTCAATCCTAAAGTAAATCAATCCTGAATATTCACTGGAAGAACAGATGCCGAAGCTGAAGCTTCAATACTTGGGCCACCTGATGCAAAGAGCCGACTCATTAGAAAAGACCCTGATGATGGGGAATGATTGAAGGCAGGAGGAGTAGGGAACGACAGAGGACGAGATGGTTGGATGGCATCACTAACTCAATGGACAGGAGTTTGAGCAAGCTCAGGGAGATGGTCAAGGACAGGGAAGCCTGGTGTGCTGCAGTCCATGGGGTCACAAAAAGTTGGTCACAACTGAGCAACTGAAAAAGAACAACACCAACCATATAAAGGTGGATTCAGTTAATCAAAATGGGTATTTCCTAGTAAATCAGCAGTAAAGAATTGTCTGCAAGGCAGGAGATGTGGATTCAGTCCCCGGGTTGAGAAGATCCAGGAAATGGCAGACCACTTCAGTATTCTAGCCTGGGAAATCCCATGGACAGAGGAGCCTGGAGGGCTATAGTCCATGGGGTTGCCAAAAAGTTAAGACACGACTTAGTGACTAAACAGCAACAATTCCTAGTAAAAAACTTAAGTCAAAGCTGTATCTGATTTGACATATAGTTCTTCAAACTAACATTTGAGGAAAATATTAGTCGATTACATACTAGATCTGTGTGTAAATGATGATTAACTTTCTGATGCTTGTTGAAGTATTATAGGAATATTGCCTAAGAAAGTTAGAATGCTTTGTCTTAGGTCTTAATGTTTTGTTTTTTTTTTTAACTTGTCAAAAGGAGATAGAGGAATATAAAGCAATGATTATATTACAGTAAAGAGAGATTGTGTTCTGTCAGCAGTAGAGCATCTTCCAAGGGAGATAGATGAATGCCCACTTCCAAAGCCTAACTGTGTAACTGCCTGTTCTGTTAGTTTCCTCTCATTCATTTCGCATCCGTGTTAGGCTTGCATCTGTTTATGTACTTGTCTATTATTCATCTACAGGATAACTGCTCAGCAGTCGTTACTTCCTTTCATATCTTTTCTGCATCTTTTGTTTCCATGGGTTGTTTTGGCAATAAAACCAAGAAAAGGGTACAAAGCTTATTAAAAAAAAGGCAGTTGGAACATCATGTTTTTACAGCTCTAGGAATGTTATTGCTGATTTCGAAAAGTTTTAAAAAATGTTAAAAAGCAGTCAGCAAAGTTTAAAGCTCATAGGTACGATAAATTTGAAAATCAGAGAGCATGGAATTTAAAAAGTGCTTTCTGGAAGAGTTCACTTTGATCTTTACATGGCAAACGGCTTTGTGCAATTTTCTGTAGACTGTACATTTTCATACCAAAGTCTCAAGCAATGCAGTCACAGTAATTTCTTACATTTGTATAGCACTTCATCATTTCATCGTGTGTTTGCTCATCCATTACATCCTCTGAACTTTCTAGGTAGATGATTAGTATCTTCATAGAAACTCAAAAAAAAAAAAAAAAAAAAAAAAAATTTGTTAAATTATCTGCTAGGTCAAAAGGTCAATAAATCTCTGAGCCTAGACCAGAATCTACATTTACCAGACATCCATCTAGCCTCTTGTAAACCAGGAAAAACTCCACAGTATAGTTGCCCCAGGCTTCTTGTGGACCAATGAGAGTAAAACATAATTTGGAACTCAGTTTATGTAAGCATAGTTCTACGTGTGATTTTATATTAGTACTGTGTTCTCAAATTCAGAAAGACTCTGCTGCTGCTGCTGCTAAGTTGCTTCAGCCGCGTCCAACTGTGTGTGACCCCATAGACGGCAGTCTACCAGGTTCCTCCGTCACTGGGATTCTCCAGGCAAGAACACTGGAATGGGTTGCCATTTCCTTATCCAATACATGAAAGTGAAAAGTGAAAGTGAAGTCGCTCAGTCCTGTCCGACCCTTAGCGACCCCATGGACGGCAGCCCACCAGGCTCCTCCGTCCATGGGAGTTTCCAGGCAAGAGTACTAGAGTGGGTTGCCATTGCCTTCTCTGTTAAGATAGGCTAAGATTTCCAAAACAACACTGAGTGAGGTCACTGGTGATGAGACCATGCCTCTAGCTGTCCTGATTGTTATGAGACTGACATTTAGTTGGTACAAGGGATTAATATGAGATGAGAGCTTAAAAATAAACCTATAGAGATACATGTATTTAACCTTATTATAATTTATAGACCTGATAGGAACACATTTAAGTTGATGAGAAATATATTAATAATTTTAAAATAACGTGATTGCCTTCCTGGCCATGGTACACAAATTGTTTTTAAAACATTAATGGAAAGGAAAAGGTAAGGAAGCGAAGACAGCACAGTGGAGGTCCACATATCTTCTGTGTCCCCCTCTCCAATTATGCATTGCTAATATGTTGCCATTATCCAGAAAATACTTTTATGCTTAAGAGATTTTATTATTAACTCTCTCTGTTAAATGATTTCACCCTTCTACATCCCAGGGCGGCAACAGAATAATGAGGTGATCCTCCAAAGCCAAGGTTCTGGTTAAAAGGATTTTTCTTTGGTGACTAGCAGTACTTGTGAACAATCATAGCATTTTAACAAGCCATTTGTATTGCATCCAAAGTAACCAAGAAGTGTCAGTGCTTAAATAGCTGTGTAATTATTTTAAAACTTCTTATCTTTGGAGCGGTTAAGCTATCATTAAGTGATAAGTGGCAAAATGATTTTATTTTAGCCGGTGACATCCAGGATTCTCCTCAGAAACCTATGTCCCTGCTTCCTTATTATTATCAGCACGGCCACTGTAGCACAAGATGTCTTATAAGAAAAAATAAACCACTTCCCTCTTTCAGTTCCCTCAACCAGAAATGTCATAAAATGCCCCTTACCTTCTGTTCCCTCCCCAAAAGAAAGATCCTTGGAGAAAGGGCTTAGCTTCTGCCATTTGGGACTTCTATTTACTTTTATCAAAAGATAAAGAGAAAGCAAGTGGCGAGAAGCTGCATTTGCTCTGACATCTTGCTCTTCCTTGTTGTTTTTCAGTTGCTCAGTAACTAACTCTTGATAAGCTAAGACATCTTCAGTAAATGGTTACTATTTATAAAGATGAATAGAGGTGCTATGCTATTAAAAACAACAACTAATAAGCCAAAAGAGTCCCTGGAAATTTTTAAAGTACCTCTTACTGAATTTGAGGGGCTTCCCTCATAGCTCAGTTGGTAAAGAATTTGCCTGCAATGCAGGAGACCCCGATTCAATCCTGGGTCGGGAAGATCCGCTGGAGAAGAGATAGGCTACCCACTCCAGTAATCTGGCCGACAGAATTTCATGGACTGTATAGTCCATGGGGTCACAAAGAGTCAGACAGGACCGAGTGACCTTCACTTTCTCTTTCTTTCTTTAATTGAGTCTGTAGAATCTGTGAGTTAATCATTTCACAAACCATTTGAAGAAGTTCTCAAGTCTCTTTCAAGTAACTATGACCACAGATATGTTCTTAAAGTCTATGTGGCCTTCATCCTCCTTTTTGCCTCTTGATAAATAAATGCCTGCCAGTCGTTAGAAACTTAAGCACCACCAAGAAATGATCCAGAAGTGACGTAACTGCTAACTGACTTAGATTTAGTCAGATCATTAATTAAATGTATGGAGCTTTCTTCTAAGCTCATTCCACAGGCATATAATTAAAGTAAATGGTCATTATTATTATTGTTATAAACTATAACATTAATAATTCCTATGCATATTGTATATCAGATAAAAACTCAAAATATAAAAACAACTAGTAATCTTGAATATTCATTAGAAGGGCTGATGCTGAAGCTCCAATACTCTGGCCACCCCATGCAAAGCATGGACTCACGGGTAAAGGCCCTGATGCTAGGAAAGACTATAGCGAGAGAAGAGGGCATCAGAGGATGAGATGGTTAGATAGCATCACTGACTCAACTGACATGAGTTTGACCAAACTCTGGGAGATAGTGAAGGACAGGGAAGCCTGGCATGCTTCAGTCCATGGGTTGCAAAGAGTCAGACATGACTTAGCAAGTGAACAGCAACAAAAGCCTGATTTTCTCTTAGTAGCTCAAACATACAATTTCTCCTAGCTAAGATCTTTATCTTAGCATTTTCTTCCATGGTGATTCATAACTCTATAAAGGCTATCAAAATCCAGAATAACTTTGATCATGTGAAGAGGAAAGTAAAGTCACTCAGTTGTATCCAACTCTTTGCAACCCTGTGGACTGTAGGCCACCAGGCTCCTGCGTCCATGGGATTTCCCAGGTAAGAATACTGGAGTGGGTTGCCATTTCCTTCTCCAGGGGATCTTCCTGACCCAGAGATCGAACCTGGGTCTCCCGCATTTCGGGCAGACACTTTAACCTCTGAGCCACCAGGGAAGCCCATGTGAAGAGGAGTCCTACATAAATCTTAATATATTAAAATTACATATGTGAGTGTTATATTTCTAAACCCAACTCATACAACTCATGAAAAATGACATACACTATTCTACAACACTTATTATGTATGTCCTAAAATGGCTTTTAAGCAGCTTATATGCACTTAACATGAAACAGTATAAATTAACAGGCTCTTAAAATTTTAATTGAATTAAAAATGTTCTGTTTTAGCTGGTTGGCTTTTACTTGAAAGTAGGAAAGTAAAGTAAAATGAATGAATAATATTGATATGCCTGAACTCCAGGGAACTTATATATATCATGAGAAAATTTATGCAGATATAAGAACAGAAAGAAGGCACGTGTGAGAGAGAGAGCATATGAAGTCCTGGAGAAAATATTAAGAAAGAGTCAGTTTTACCAATATTATAAAGTGATTGCAAATTAGTGATTAAAGTATAAAGAAACTCCCTTGCAATATCTCAGTTTTAGAAGTAACAGGTATCAGCAAGCTGAGGTAATAGAACAAATTGTATTATATTACTGACTTGCAGTGATTTATATATTTCAACACATCAGTATAAAAAGGCCAACGAGAAACAAATCAAAATTCTCTGGTCCATATTTATTAGGCATATGATGCGTGGCAGACAAGAAAACCTACACTGATTTCATTTGATTCCACCAGTCCCTGATCTGCCTGCAGGCTGACATCATTTTCCTTCATAGAAACCAGTTTCTGGTGGTTACCAGATTTGATCTCATCTAGTGGAGAATGAGTTCTCTTTGAATTACTGGAATGGGGTGTACCCAGGATGGATAAATCAGTCAAAGAGAAAGGCCTCACAGGGCAAAGAAGCAGTAGGGCACCTCTCCTTGCATTGTCCTGAAAATGACCTTGAGAGTGACTTTCTGCAAGGTAAAAGGTAATTCTGTCTCCACTTTGGTGCGGCTTATATCACTCACAGTAAAGGTCACAAATCCTGACAGCCTTCTGTGCTTGAGAATCGGATTACTGTTTGTCTGAGAAGGCGCGCAGAGCCACGCGGCCTGCTTCTCTTAGGAATCTAGGTCAGAATTCATCCAGTAACACCACCCAGGCCCTTCAAAGCAATATCTTACATTGTGGAAATACTTTGAGTGTATCCTGATGGTTGTTCATAAATTATATTACAACCTGAAGGAAGAAAAAGTTATTCTGCTCTTCTTTTGACTCCGGCTTTTCATAAGGTAAGTTATAAAATTTAATTGGTGACCTTGGAGAAAGGTCAGAGTTCTTAAATTCAACTATACCCTTCATAACTTCCAAGTCAATAATAATAACTGAAGATGATGTTAGTGCTTCTAAATTCTATAGAAGTCTCATAAATATAGAAGAACCACATCCAAATATATGAAGGCTTTGTGTGTGTGTGTGTGTGTGAAGCTTTCTGCGTGTTTCTGAGACACTGCAAGAGTTCAGAATTTGGACTTCATGCAAATAGGAAGCAAACACATATTTCTTAATGAAGATGACAATATGAAAATTGGTAATTTGGAGATGATCTGATGGAAAAAGAATTACAGTAATAGAATAATCTTTCTTTGAAAATGTAGTTTGACGTTAAATGCAAATAAATGAGAAAGTCTATAAGCAAATGCATTAAGACTATTTTTAGGCAATTTAGCTTTTATTAGACTAAGAAAAGAAGAGACGGATAAGAAAAAGCTAAAATGTAAAAGGGGAGAGGCTTGGAGAGAAAGTTGCATGTTGGTCTGAGGCTGTACAAAGGTTGCCAAAGCTGCACCCAGTGCCTTCTAATGAGTGGGAGACAGAATGTGCACTGAAGGAAGTGTGTGCTGGGCCTGCAGCGTTTGGAAACCTATCGCTCCTATGGACAGAAATGAACTTTTAGTTCTATCAAGGGGCAGACAGGTCAAAGGAAGTGAATGAGTGATGGGCTGGTGATGACACACAAGCAATACATTTAAAAATCCCTAGAACTAGATGTAGATGGATGCTTTTTATTTGCTTTAAATATTAAGTGACTAACTCAGACGGAGAAGGCAATGGCACCCCACTCCAGTACTCTTGCCTGGAAAATCCCATGGACGGAGGAGCCTGGTAGGCTGCAATCCATGAGGTCGCTAAGAGTCGGACAGGACTGAGCGACTTCACTTTCACTTTTCACTTTCATGCACTGGAGAAGGAAATGACAACCCACTCCAGTGTTCTTGCCTGGAGAATCCCAGGGACAGAGAAGCCTGGTAGGAGGCCGTCTGGGGGGTTGCATAGAGTCAGACATGACTGAAGCAACTTAGCAGCAGCAGCAGCAGCAGCAGCAGCAGCAGCAGCAGCAGCAGCAGCAGCAGCAGCTAACTCAAATATCCTGATTTTTATCTTTAAGAGTCAAGGTCGTATGCTGAAATTACCTACGTCTCATCCACTTAAGGCGTACTCAACATAGGGAAAGCACAATTTTAGCTCCTGATATGGCATTTCAGCTTCCAAAGCAAACAGATTCAGGAATGTCTTTTGAAGCATTAGCACACCAAAGCACATAGCTATTCAAATACTTCATGTAAACAAAAATATTCAAGTTGGATTATTTCTTTAGCATACTATATCTGATACATAAAATCTCCCCTCTTAATAGTATTACTTCCTCCCAATAAAACTGAGATGACAATTACCTTGGACTGTAGCCTCTTTCTGAAATTAGCCTATAATATTATCAATGTTCCTTCAAAATAATGCTTACTTTAAGAGCTGGACATAACTACTGGGCGACTTTCACTTCACTTTATCCTCTTATTTCTACAGCCATGCTATAATCTGAACCTAACCTGAGAGTCACAATAACTGATTTCTAGCTCCATCTTTGGTATTTGATACTGGTCAAATCTAACTTTACTTCTCATTTTAATCATAAACATGATCCAAGCCTTGAATAATGAGAATAATGCTAAAGAGATAGAGAAGGAAGTAAGAATGAATTTATCCACCATCATTCTTTTTAATAATTTTCTCACAATTTATTTTTTCATAAAATCTTCGAGCAGTATCACTAAATGCCAACCACTCCATGAAGGAGGCAAAGATTGCTAAATGCAAATTCCTATTATTGATATTTTCCTTCTATACAAGATATTATGAGGGATTTTGTGGGAGCGTGGGGGGCAGAGATCCACTTTACATGTGCTTATTACTACATAAAGAGAATAAGGAGACTTCTAGAAAAATGAGAAAGACTGGGGAAGACATAAAGAGGAAATAGGACACAATCCAGGCCCTGAATAATGAGAAGGATGTTAAAAAACTAGAGAAGGAAGTCAGAATGAATTTACCCACCAATGTTCTTTTCAGCAATTTTCTCAAAATTCATTTTACCATAAAATCTTTGAGCAGTGTCACTAAATGCCAACAACTAACCTTCCCATACCTTTCATTTATATTTCATCTGTAGAGAGAGAGGTATAGGAAACAGTTTTTGAGTGGAGAGAGGAATGATAATCATGGAAATGTCATACAGGAGTCCTCCCCAAATTTGAAACTAATCTATCAGATTCATCTATATGAGGGAAATTCACACACACACAAACATTCACACATACTATGATAAACTTTGGTAATAATAAAAGAAAAGGCTATCTGGTAGAATACATATCCTCCTGAAAACATTGATGAAAACTCAAATTCTAATTGCTATTATTTAGGGATGTGGTCAGGTAAAGAAGATTGAAATTTGACTGCAGTTAAGAAAAACAACAACAAAATGACATGTTTAATGATATCATGACCTTTGGGGAAAATATCTCACAAAACAAAAGAAGGAAGGTGAGTGAGCCAAGTAAGCCTCTGAAAAGAGATATTCGAGCAGTTAGTGAGCTTCCCAGGCGTCTCGGTGGCAAAGTAATTGTGCCAACACAGGAGACCCGGATTCGATCCCTGGGTTGGGAAGATTCTCCTGGAGAAGGAAATGGCAACCCACTCCAATATTCTTGCCTGGAGAATGCCTTGGACAGAAGAGCCTAGTGGGTTACAGTCCCTAGGGTTGCAAAGAGTCAGACACGACTGAGCAACTAAACCACAACAATGAAAATCTTCTGTGCTACGAATGGCATATAACTCACTGTACAACTATGTAACAAGTTATAACTCTGAAGAAGGCACTCAGTAGCTTTTGAAATAAAATTCTATGTTTTTGCTTTGGTTTTTTGGGGGGAGGGTGGTAAAGAACTAGGGGTAACTAAGAAGTGAGGCACAGTGATAAGGTCTGCGAGTTTGGGTCTGTTCCCTTTCCTGGATCCTGGCTGTCTGGCCCTGGCTATCAGCACTGAATTATCTAATGTCTCCTGAAAGGCCTGTATTACCTAGACTTAATAATTGATTATTAACCACTGAGATAGTTACCGTTCCCTATTTCTCTATCCCTAATGCTCTTATGTCTGAAGTCTCTCTGGCAACCAATTTTTTTTTCCCCACCTGCCAGATTAGAGTTTTGAATACAGTTAATGAGGGCAATTTTTAAAAGCACCTTCAATAAAATCTTTTTCTGCTTGGAGGTGAAAATTAAAAGCCCTCTCCACTTCCTCCGTCTTCCTCTCAGAAGCATGTGTCTGCTCCACAATGGTGAGGGGCTCCACCACACTCACGACTCCACCTCTCCCAGTCTTCCTGGTTGGCCTCTCCCCCTCCACCCTGTCATTCTCCACAAGAGAACAGATCTGCCTGGCTCCATCAGTCATCTTCTGAAGTGAACATGTCTGTTCGGTTCATCCTTGTGTGGAGAATGGTCCACTGTTCTCCAGAATGCACTGTGCAGAGATGTGACTTTGGTTTAAGTACTAATGGTTATCTAGTATCAGTGATAACCAATTTAATAGGATCTGAAAAATGATTTTATGCTTAGATGCCAAAACGTGGTTGCTAAATTCATGAGGGTTATGGGGAAATTTTTTTGAGTTATTTTTGGCTCTCCAATGTAAATATGAAACATTTTCCTAATAACAAGGCATTTAAACTCAACAACATTTGGTTTTCCTTTCATTTATGAAGAAGAGGAAGAAGAAAGAGATGAAGGAATAGAAGAAGTAGAATGAGGAGAAAAATAACAAAAATAGCTACATTTCATATAGGCAAAAATCTGAAACACAGAGGGAATAAAAACTTTTGGGAGGATATGACAAGTGTCAACATTTGAATTGAATGCAAGATGCTTGACTTGTACTGCTGTCACCTGAATCCCAGGATGGACTCCATGTTCTTTTTAAGAGTTCTTCTCTATGCTCTTGTGCTTATCACATGTTTTACCAATCGTTCTCTTGCTCTTTCTCTCTCTCTCTCTCTCTCTCACACACACACACACACACAGAGATACACACATACCCACAGAGTACTTCATATATTTCAGTTATTTTAAGCTACTTCTAGATACTTAAAAATCTTTTCTAAATGTCCAAAACTGTGTGTGTTTCCCTGCTTTTCCTTGAGGGCAAACACAGTAGTGTGTTATCAATTTTACCCTAAAAGATAAGAAATAAAAACTAGAACCCAATTGCTTTTTAAAATCCCATCTCAAACCGCTCCTTAATACTTCACATAGAATTCTTTCTTCTGTATATATTCAAAAATACTGATTTCCCAAGAGTGAACAATGCTCCTTAGCACGGAGAAGTGTAAACAATAGTATTTTTCTTTTCTTCTTGGCAGAGCAGTCAATGGAAACTGAAGGAAGTCCCACATTGATCCATTAAATTAACTTCAAAAGAAAAATTCACAAATTTCTTTCAAGGAAAAATGATTACAGCAAGAAAGAGGGTTATAAAATAAAATACAGATGTGGAGGACAATGGGATGAAGTCTGAGTGGGCTGTCAAACCAATTAAATTTGCCTTCTCTTAAAGTTGTCCCCATTGTTGGAGTAAGAATGATTGAAAATCAAAACAAACTTGAAAAGTCTTGTTGAAAGACAGATATAAATGTGGCAGCAAAGATGAAAACATGCCCATATTAAGCCTTGGAAAAAATAAAATAATTTAATTAGAGGTGTTTTAATGATTAAAATATTTTAATATTAATCACCCTCCTATTGCTACTACTAATGCAATCAGCAGAGCCAATATGGGTATACTCCTATAATGACGAAAGCCAAGACACAGAATTCAATTAAAGACATTTCACTCTACTCGAAGCATGTCCCTTGGCCCCTAATTAAGGGGGGGAAAAAACAACCTATAAAAAGTATCTTAAAATATTTTCAGAGACCTGTAAACAGGAACCATAGCCAGAGGTTACTTGGAGACCTCTCTGCTGTTTCAAAGGTAAGAGTGGAGAAAAAAGCTAAAATGATGTCTTTTCCCAAGACTTTCACCCAGAGAATAATACTATGAATACAAGCTCCCAGCTCCCAAACTCACCTTCCTCTCCTAATTCTCTCACCGTGGTTTGTGAAAAAGCACCACTTCTTTATTGGATTATCCTCCCAGCTTTTTCCCCTCATCTTCCCTTCACAGCGTTTAGGAAAATTATTGAGCTTTATTTTCTACACTTCCTCACCTGCCATTCACTCTTCTGTAACTGCATTCAAGCTTTGATCATGTGCTCTGACCCCACTGAACCTGTACCAGAAAAAATCATTGAGGTCCTGCTAAGTATTTGACATAATGCATATATATTTCATTTCTTTTCCTCTTGCACTTAGGGGGCTTGTGAACAACTCTTTCCAGAAATTCTCTTGTTTCAATCTCTTCATTCTAACGTCCTCTACAATTCTCCTCATTGTTTATTTACCATTCCTTTTAAAGCTCAGTACTTTTTCCCCCCATTATATTAACTCTTCCCTGGTGGCTCAGACACAAAGAATCGGCCTGCAGTGTGGGACACCTGGGCTCAGTCCCTGGGTTGGTTCAATCCCTGGGTTCAGGAAGACCCCTGGAGAAGGAAATGACAATTGAGTCCAGTATTCTTGCCTGCAGAATTCCATGGACAGAGGAGCCTGGTGGGCTACAGTCCATGGGGTCACAAAGAGTCAGGTACAACTAAGCAACTAACTAGACTTTCAAAGAACCAGTCCTTTTATTTGCTTATCTATGGAGTCTTTGTTTTCTAGTAAATCAATTTCTACTATTACCTTTTATATGATTTTCCCCTTACATGATTTTTGCATTTATGCTATTTTCCTAACATTCTAAGTTAATTTATTAACTCATTAATTTTCAATCTTTCTTCATTCCTAAATGGCACCCCACTCCAGTACTCTTGCCTGGAAAATCCCACGGATGGAGGAGCCTGGTAGGCTGCAGTCCATGGGGTCGCTAAGAGTCAGACATGACTGAGAGGTTTCACTTTCATTTTTCACTTTCATGCATTAGAGAAGAAAATGGCAACCCACTCCATTATTCTTATCTGGAGAATCTCAGGGATGGGGGAGCCTGGTGGGCTGCCGTCTATGGGGTTGCACAGAGTTGGACAGAACTGAAGCGACTTAGCAGCAGTAGCAGCACATTATAGCTAGATATTTTTCCCTCTAAATATTGAGTTACAACAGACAAAATAAATAGCAGCATCATGAGAAACACAGAAGAAATGTGAGTAAAGAGCAAACAAGGGCCAGGAGTAAGTACTTTTTCTATGAGTCTTTTCTAATTAAATAATAAGTGTAACTCATATTGGGTCTGAGCTTTAAGTTATCTGAGCCTGCACTAATGAATTGCACTTTTAACAAAAACACAGATATGATACATGTTTATTATCTTAGTAAGCAGATGTCAATGTAAAACAATGGTATTCTTTATTTGGAAGTGTCCTGACTAGGGAAAATAAAATAAACCAAAGGACCATGATGAGTATAAACTGACACGCATAGCGGTACAAGGACTTCCTTGTGACTGTGAAAAGCTTTTATATTAATAAATCCTGCTTAACACTCACTGTTTTTAAAACCGATAAGGTTTTGTGTTAAATATCACTTCCCTGATATCTTTAGTTTCTGATGGGCACCCAGAATAAAATGTTGTGTTTGTGTTAGAGATAGAAAGACTTGAGCTTGGGGAAGGAACTTTGGATAGGAAGAGGAATACAGATTCTTTTCTGTTGGTGTCTTAAGATTTTTTTTCATAGTCAAGAATCAATAGACTTTCTGAATTAAATACATTTGTAGCCCAGAGGAATAACTAAAGATACATTTTCAAGACCAAAATACGCAATTTACAAACTGCTGAATTTAGAGTGAAATGCAACAGGACACTTTGTCTTATAGCTTCCTTGCAAAATCCAAGAACATTTAATCAGTTCAAATTTGCCTGATGGAAGAGAACAAAAATTGCTAGAGGGTGAAAGAGATGGGAGGGAACAACCCAGAGATGGCAACTGCAGCTGTAGCTCTCCAATGGCAACAAGTGTTATGGAAATACACATAAGCACAATCAAGTCTATGTACAGCAGAAACTTGGTCTTTGGTACAAAGAGGAACAGACTTTTCACAGTTGATTTAATTTGCTCATGTCACAAGATGGAATAATGACTCAATAATGAATGAAAAAGGGATCTGGAGCTCTAGGATAAGTGTGTTTGTTCAACTAGGGTCCACCTCTCTCTAAAAAAAAAAACCAAAAAACCCACAACTGATTAGCCCTAGGAAAATCTGTAGCTTTTAAATTATTATTGGAAGGCATTTATTTTAAAACAAGAGAACTCTGATTCTTAAAGCATGAATCAAATACTGCTCTAATTTATAATGCAGATATCTTATGTATTTGTCTATGAAATCTGTTCAACAGGTTTGAAGGAACTATTCAATTTCAATAGCACAGCTTTTTTCCCCTTTGACCTCTACACCATTTCCTGTTAACATGATTTAAGAAAGTCCTTGGACATACATCTCTTTCCTACCTAGATTACAGGTTCACTAACGGGCATTGATGGTCTCTGTCCTACCTAGTGAAAATTTTCATTGAAAGAAAAAAGTTAAAAGCAAACTCAGAAGTATACAACTATCCTCAATAAACTTTGACATAAAAGGGCTATTTCAAATATTTATCAACAAGAATTATTTTTTTAAAAAATGCAACACTGGCAACATAACAAGGTTTGTTAACTTCAATGAGATTTTCTGTATTTCTTCAGATACAGTAAATGTTCATTCAGTTAAGTGAACATATTTAAAATGCTGATTTTCATTGTATTTGCCTTACAACTATGCAGTATATGATACTGTCAATGGAAAGCTATGGGTTTCTCTTTTTAAATAAGCAGTAGGTACTTCTGATATGTCATTGAAACATTAATATCATAGAAATTTTTAATTGCATTTCCTCCTCTTCCTCTTTCACCTTTGATCAAATGTTAAACGGTGTGTCTTAATTTCACAAGAATTATATTATATAAAATAAATACAATTTGTTGAGCACTTTATCTTCTTGGTTGGTAATTATGCATGTCCTGACTTTGAAACTTTATTGCTGATTAAAAACAGATTAAAACACACACATATACACACACAACCTTGAATTTGCTTAGGAAAGAAATCCATCAAAATAAATAATTCATGTTGGGATGGACTGAAATCTAGTCTTTTAGGAGGTGCCAACAGATGGTTTACATTTATAGAATGCACACTTGCTGACTTCCAAACAGAAATTAAAATTCATAAAGTATGTCATTAGTACTCCTTATAAGCAGGATTATGTTTATGATATGAATTTGGATTTTCCCAGGTGAACAGTTTTCCATCATAATTTTACTAAGAAAAAAGTGAAACAAACTGCTTTCCAGTTACTATTTTGTGTTAGCAAGTTTAAAATTAAACCTTGCTGGTGATCATCCAGCAGCATAAGCCAGTGGGCTCACAGCTAGATGAGACTGTTGTTTTCATGACATCCAAGATATCATAAGAACTCCTAGACATTATCCATCATTCAAATAAAAGGGATTATTACAAATAATAAAAGAAGGCAGCATCTCTAGCTTTCAATTCCTATTGCATCAGTAGGGTTAGGAACTTTCAACGAATATAATTAAGAGTGAGATTTCAGCTTAATTAAAGGTCAGCCAACTAGGCATTTTTAGTTAATTTTAGCCACTCTTGGGGTTTAAGTGTGACCACTTAATACCATGGAATTATAGTAACATTTCATTTCTGTGAACCTTACTACTAACCAAAATGTTAACATTTAACTCAAGTAAGGTTATGATTAAAACTTGCTTTAAGCCCACAAAAAGATATGCTTTATTGCTCATTAAGATTTTGTCTACCCAATAGAAAGGGAATATTGTCAACTATACATTGACTGCAATTAAAAGTCAAGAAAACCATTATAAAAAATAATTCTGGGACTTTAATCACTAAGTGCAGTTAGGTAAATAAATATCAAAGCTTCTTTAGAATGACTACATTTACACTTGCAGAATGTAAGAAGATTAAATAAATGAACTAGGCAATTACTTGATTTTAACCATGTTTAAACTGCTTTAAATTATGCAAGGTATGCTTTTTCATTCCCTTCTTCAACATATTGGGTTGCTTAATGTCAAAATAATTCAGATAAATATTACAGTGGCAAAAAGCTGTCATTTCAGTCAAATATATGTGTTTGGGTATCACAGAAATAAAGCAACTAATGCATAGACTGGATTTGCTATTTTTTAAGCAATATTTTCAAAATGTATAGCTAGCTCCTTCATACTTTCATGCAGAATTAAGTGCTGGTATGAATTATTTGAAGAAATGAAACTGTTTCCCTTTGTAAACTGCAGATGGTGAAGAATGAGACAGAAGTTTTGGACACAGCTATTCAAAATCACCTAGAATTAGGTTGATATTTTTGCTTTTTTAGGACTGACTTGCTATTCTCTTTAGAAATTAAAATAAACATTATATTTAGATTCAATTAATCCATAATAAGTTTGACATATAGTATATACATAATCTGGCTTCCCTGGTAGTTCAGCTAATAAAGAATCTGCCTGCAATGCAGAAGACTTGGGTTCGATCCTTGGGTTGGGAAGATCCTCTGGAGAAGGTCAACCCACTCCAGTATTCTTGTCTAGAGAATCTCATGGACAGAGGAGGCTGGTGGGCTACAGTCCATGGGGTTGCAAAGAGTCGAACACAACTGAGTGACTAAGCACAGCACAGCACATACACATGATCAAATATAAAATAATACTGAGCAAGGTCCTCTTCCTTAACATGGGTGTAGGAAGAAACCAAAACATGGTCTATATAGCTATATTTTATTCTAACACAGAAAATAAATAATAATTTTTGCTATTTAAAAAAAGGTACATTATTGGTAACTTTTAAATGTTTAAGTAACAGGATTTTTTTCAGCTAGACATGAAGTATTCCAAAAGATATCCTTATGAACACAAAACAAAAACAAATTCTTCCCTGTAAAGCTTCCTAATGAAATAACTTGAGAACAAACTGTGAGAATAAGACTGCTTAGTAAAATGTGCTTTATATGTTACAGAAGACTTTGAATAAATTCTGGGGTTTTGTGGTGAATAATTAAGAATGCGGATTTATCTTCTCTGGCCTTAAGAAAGGTATAGTGAGGGCAGAGAGAGTTTTCTAGAGAGTCAGAGCTCCCCAGATGGTAACACAGAATTTGAATTTTCAGCTTCTCAAAATAAACGCAATATCTAATGGTGTTGAGTGGAAAGAGCCGTCTCTTTTACCTTGCAGCAAGGCTGAAACCCAGATGGATACACTGTACCTGGAGGAATGGCTGGGGTGCCTCCTGGGCTCAAAGGCAGGGACCTGCCACAGGGCAACTGCAAAGCATAGTTCAAGCAGATGGAGCTGTGAAACACCCAGACAGAAGGAGGATATGAGGTGCCACACACAGGGCTCTGGCCAAACCAGCTCCTACTAGTCAGACCTCATTAAACTGTAGCTCAAAACACCAAACTGAAGCTCAAATCAAACTGCAGCTTAGAACATCAACTAGACAAGCAGCGATGAGCAAGATGAGGTTTAACACTCTCAGACTCAAGGGAGGTAGAAGACACTTTATCTAACAAGTCAAACTTTCCCTTCCTATCATGAGGTGAGTTAGGCCACATCCCTCTTATCACACATCCAGATGAGATCCTGAAAATCTGAGAAGGGGGTATACATTTTATCTTAGAATCACTAAACATTATGTAAAGAGATTCATTAGGTGCCTTAAGTGCATTTTAAAACAGATAGGACTCTATTTTTTTCCTTTCCTGCTACTCAGCAGGTGGTAGTAAATCAGACCTGACTAATTATTGGTAAAATAAATGAAATGTTGTCTCCATACCTGAGTAAACTGTAAGTTTGCAACCGTTTAAAAGCAGGCAGTATTAATACGTTATGTCTTTATTTTGTGATGACATACACTACAACTAGATGAAGGAGGAAATCATGAAAAGATCAACTTTTTAGTATTCAT
>SJYC01048123.1:0-13105 GCA_006408675.1 Madoqua kirkii | reverse complement strand
TATGTAACAGATGCCCCTTATATAATATTCTTAATCTTTTTTACTGACTTTTCTTGATTTATCTAAGTGTTCATAAAATTTGCATATTTCCAGAGGGAATTCATAGTTAATCATGCTATATATCTACACTGACACTAATACTAATTTTCCACTCTGTGCCAAGAATAAATATTAGTACATGCAGAGGAGTGTTCACATTTTAGATCTAGTTATTAATATCTGTTGAAAAGTTGACCAAATGCTGTTGAAAACAATGATCTTCTACCTGTCCAATTAAAAGGTAAGTAGATAACTTCCTTTATCTTCCAAGTCAGTAAAGTAATATGTGCTGTTCATGGAGTTTAAGATGGCTTAGTCATATGTCACAAATCTATTTTCACTTCAGTTAAGTTGCTCAGTTGTGTCCGACTCTTTGTGACCCCACGGACTGCAGCACCAACTCCCAGAGCCTACTTAAACCATCAGTGATGCCATCCAACCATCTTATCCTCTGTCGTCCCCTTCTCCTTCTGCCTTCAATCTTTCCCACCATCAAATCTTTTCAAATGAGTCAGTTCTTCGCATCAGGTGGCCAGAGTATTGGAGTTTCAGCTTCAGCATCAGTCCTTCCTAAGAATATTCAGGACTGATTCCTTTAGGATTGACTAGTTGGATCTCTTTGCAAGCCAAGGGACTCTGAGGAGTCTTCTCCAACACCACAGTTCAAAAGCATCCATTCTTTGGTGCCCAGCTCTTTTTTTATAGTCCAACTCTCACATCCATACAAGACTACTGGAAAAACCATAGCTTTGAATAGACTTTTGTTGGCAAAGTAAGGTTTCTGCCTTTTAATATGCTGTCTAGGTTGGTCGTAGCTTTTCTTCCAAGGAGCAAGCATCTTTTAATTTCATGGCTGCAGTCACCATCTGCAGTGATGTGGAGCCCAAAAAGTAAAGTCTCTCGCTGTTTCCATTATTCCCCCATCTATTTCCCATGAAGTGATGAGACTGGATGCTGTGATCTTAGTTTTCTGAATGTTAAGTTTTAAGCCAACTTTTTCACTCTCCTCTTTCACTTTCATTTTCTGCCGTAAGGGTAATGTCATCTGTATTTCTGAAGTTATTGATATTTCTCCTGGCAGTCTTGATTCCAGCTTGTGCTTCATCCAGCCCAGCATTATGCATGATGTACTCTGCATATAATTTAAATAAGCAGGGTGACTATATACAGTCTTGACATACTCCTTTCCTGATTTGGAACCAGTCTGTTATTCCATGTCCAGTTCTAACTGTTGCTTCTTGACCTGCACACAGATTTCTCAGGAGACAAGTCAGGTGGTCTGGTATTCCCACTGCATTAATAATTTTCCATATTTTTACTTGACTGTAAATAAATTCTTCTTAAATTGTCAGAGATTGCCTTTGAATTGACCTTGGGACATAGATACTCTGAAAGACAGTTTTCAGATATCAGTTTTGTTGATTCAGCCGTTCATTTCAGAAAGGCACCCAGAGGGAGAATCATCTTTAGATTGTTCCAGAGAATCAAGGTTCCTGGGAATACCTACCCCATCAGTGATGACACTTTATGTATTTCCAACTATGTTTGGTTAAAAGAGACATTAATATCTGAGAAACAACAAGCAGCAGAATGTGGAGCCTTGTACATTGCTGCAAAATGTACTGTGTGCATGTTTCACATGAGGTGGCAAAATGAGATTCTTTGGGGAAAGTGGACATCTGATACTCTATAAAAAATCCGATTGAATTGCAAAAGAAAAGCTTGCAATTTCTTGATTCAGACTTTTTATCTCTGTAGTGGAAGCATTTGATTTGGTCATTGTATCAGTTCTCCAGGGCAATATGGGCTAGAAAATAGGTTATCTTCATATGCACAAATATTTCTGTGCATGTAGAACTCCTCCTCAAAAAATGAAGTGAATAGAACATTTAAATTCTATCTAGAAATTTCTACTGTGGATGGTGTCATTTTCCTAGGGAAGAAAAAGTAGTGTTGGTGGAGTAAATAATGAATCATATCTGTCAGCACCAGGAAAGTTGATTGTATATATAGAAGCCACCTATATTGACTGCTTGTTTTTTTTTTTTAATTGACTGCTTGGAATTAAAATATATGTGTGTTAGATAGTATATATAAAAATATAAATATAATAACATATTTATACATGTAAGCTCCCAAAAGATTTTGGAGAAATTCCCATGAAAGTATGTCTTCTATTTAATTTTATTTAAGATTGAAAAATGTGAGTTAAAGCAGCCCATTTATATTCTTCATGAAAGAATGGTTCGTTATTACTTTTTCAAACAAAGCTCAATAGTTGGTGATATATTTAATCTCATCCTAAAGAAAACTAGAACAGGAGCCAGGAAACGTAGTTGGGAACCTTAGAAAGTCATTTAATCTCCCTTTCAGTCTGCCTTCCCCACAGAGTAGCTCCACAGATGAAATGTAGATAGAAAAGTGCTTTGGAATAATAGGGCAGCACATAAATGTAAGATAGTATTGCTTCAGTTTTTGCCCTGTGAAAGTGAACTGTTAGAAATCTGATTCCAGATGTGGGCATACATTCGGTCATGTAACCCTGGCATTTTGAAACCGTTATTCTGGATAATGCGTCTTTTGTTGTTCACTAGTATCGTACACTACTCCACATTAAACAGGATGCATTGAGCTCAGTAACATGGCTTTTAATTCCGTAAAAATAAATGTATACTGTAGACCTGTTTAAAGACAGTGGTGCCCAGTTCTGTAGACTAGAGCATAATTCCTTGGAACTTATAAGTCATTCATCAACTCTTATATATTCAGTATATAAGAATAGTGCCATGTTCCCACCACCCCTCTCCCAGAGGGTAGCACACAGACCCCTATTCCCTTAAAATGTAATCTTGTTTTTTTTTTTAAGTCACTTCAGTCATGTCTGACTCTGTGCGACCCCACAGAGGGCAGCCCACCAGGCTCCCCCGTCCCTGGGATTCTCCAGGCAAGAACACTGGAGTGGGTTGCCATTTCCTTCTCCAATGCATGAAAGTGAAAAGTGAAAGTGAAGTCACTCAGTCGTGTCCGACTTTTAGCGACCCCATGGACTGTAGCCTACCAGGCTCCTCCATCCATGGGATTTTCCAGGCAAGAGTACTGGAGTGGAGTTTATTGTGCAGTTGGTTCATCTTCATATATCCAATAACTCTAATAATGATGGCTAATAAGTGTTGTATAAAGGGAAGGTCAGCTTTGCTTTTCTGAATTTTCGATGTGGATTTATTCACTCATTCATGCATTCAGCAGTGTAATTAAGCAGTTAGTATGTGTCCATCCTGAAAGATTGTAATAAAAAATGGGAAGCAGGCAGGTAAATAAGTAATTACAGATCTCTTTTATAGGATATCTCTACTAAGTGTTATGGGTTCATAGAAATGAAATTGTGATTGACTCTTGAACAAAGGTCTGAACTGTGCAGGTCCACTTATACATGGGCATTTTTGAATAGTGCTACCTGATGGGATGTGCGGTGGGTTGAATCCACAGATACAGAAGCAGGTACGAGGAACTGTGGATGAAAAGGAATTGTGTATCTTTGAATGCATGGAGTGGAGGGCTGACATCCTCTAACTCCCACATTGTTTAAGGGTTAACTGTGGTTAATTCTCCACAGAGGTCACAAAAGTCCCGAGTAGGTAACAAGTTAAATCTTGTATAATGAGTTAAGTGTTTTGATTGAGGACAGTAATTGAGGCCATCAAAGCACTGAGAAATGATTCTTCATGGGTATCTCACATTTCTACATGTCTTCCTAGCTTCCTTTGAAAATATCTTTGCAAAGTGTTTGTACAGCAAGTGGCCTTGGGTAATAGTGCATCTTTTCAGAACAAAGGGCAGACATGTTGAAATGGTCTGGTTCCCCAAGCACGGCTCCAGTAATGCTCAGGGAACCAGTACAAAAAACTGTCGGTGCTGTGGCTGCTGCTATTAAAGTGAATAGTAAAACGTCTTGTCTTTGACTCAGGAGTTGCATGGCCTCTGCCAGCATCCAGAACACCGGCAGGGCTACTTATTACTAGCATGTGTGGTAATACCATTTCCTTTCATGGGTTTTTGACAGTTTTGTGGATGACTGGCATGCTGAGAGAGACGTGACTTTCTGCAAAAGAAAGAATGAAGGTAATCAGGTGATTAAAGGAATTTGAGTGAAATCATGGCTTCCCAAGTGGTGCCAGGGGTAAAGAATCCACCTGCTAGTTCAGGAGACCCAGGAGATGGAGTTTCAATCCCTGGGTCAGAAAGATCCTCTGGAGTCGAAAGTGGCAACCCACTCCAGTATTCTTGCCAGAAAATTCCAAGGACAGAGGGACCTGGCAGGCTACAGTCTATGAGGTCACAAAGAGTCAGACACGACTGAGTGCATGCATGCACACACACACACACACACACACACACACACACACACACACACAGGAATTGGTAACGGACATGTTTCATAGTTGATGGAACAACAGATGGTCCTCTGCTTTGTTGCTTGTTAAAGATGAAGAACCGGGAAGATGGTTGCTGTCTGGTTTCAGGAAAGTATTAATAGGTTCAAAGATTGAGTGATGCCATACTTGTGCTGGCTCTTCCCAGAGAAGGGGAACTTCCTTAGGTATCTGCTGGTCAGTCTCAAGCCCATCCATTGCAGAAACGAGGACTAAGATGAGTCCTGGGTGGACTGGAGGGTCTCTTCTCTCTGTCCGCCAGTAGTTACTAGGAGTGCCGAAAGAAGAAATTTGGACATTATTAGGGGAAGCCACTGAATAGTACAGAGGTGCTACTGCAAAATTATGTAATTATGTATTTTATGTAAATACATAAATTATTTATAATATATAATATATAATATAATATATATTTATATTTATGTAAATTATGTATAAGATGTTGAAAAGCAGCCCATTGGAAAATGAGAAAGGACCCAAAGAATTATAGATGAATTTTAAAGTCAGCCTTTCTGTCTTGCAAAACTCTCTTAGGCCTTATACTGTAACTGGATAAAGAGGTAAGAGATGGTATCTTAACAGTGGAAGCATGTACAAGTTTAGCCCTTGTCAGGCAGAAGGAACAAGCTGATGACTCTGTTGGAAACCAGCACAGCTACGGATACTAAGTGCAGGGGTTAGTTACCAAGGTTAAAATAGATGGCGTCAGAAATGATGATTTTGCTCTCTGGTATAGGGCTTTGTGTAGACCTAAGACGTTGCAAGGTCATTGCTTTGAGCCAGTGATCAGCTGCTGTGCTGGTCTTTCCTTCTGCACCCCCTCATTGTTGCTCTCCTTCCTCCTTCAGCTGTTTCAGGCAAAAGATGATTGTTGGTGCATGAGTAGCATCTATCTGAGTGTGCTAGGGACCAGTGGGGCCAGTGGGGACCTTCACCAAGTCACCATCCTATCAGTCCCGTGGTGGTGAGTGTCCTGATTCAATTGATGGGGTTGAGCAGTATTCTCAGTGTCAAAGGGGAGGTGAAGCAGCCTTGTGGGTGAGGCCTTGCTGCTTCCACATCTGAATGTATAGTAAAAACTGGAGCATACTGTGATTGTGATTTTCTGCTCCATAAATGCTAGAGGGAACCGTTTCAATAGGAAGAGCTACAGGTAGTGAGGCAGAACATACCTGCGGGGGATCCCCAAAATCTCTGACCTCCTAGAGCTCCAAGACTCTGTGACTGGTGATTTGGCAAATTGAAGCTTCTGGCAGAGTCAGGAAGCCTCCTCCTCCTGGCACTGTGGAGGGCTGTGTATCCATTATGCCATGACACAGCCTTCCAGGTATCTTTGGAAAATCAGTTGTCAGCCTGCCATGGAGTCTTTTTTTTAACTGGACGCTTGACTCAGGGAGGTTTCTCTGACTCTCTGGCCCATATTTCCATTTTGGGGATTCAGCTTGGAGGGGGTGGCTAACGAGATCAGACATTTTCAACAGGCCTCACTAATCAAATGGAAATGGTATATTTGAGAAAGTGGTTGGCCTGTCCCCAGTGCAATCTCAGCTTTATGCACGAAAAGTAGTCACTGCCCCCTGTTGTCCGTTTCACTGCCTGGAACAAAGCTACCAGCTCAGTGGGGACCCTTCCCTTCACGGTGCTTTTCTTAGCGTGGCTGGATGATGTTTCAGCTGAGCTGAAACCCGATGATGACCACTGGGCTCCTGCGGTTGGGAAACCTCCCAGGCTGCCATGCAGAACTGAAAAGGGCTGTGATCACTCTACTCGTCCAGTGGAGCTGGAGGCCTTCCCTGTGTTTTTATTGACTCGTGGGTTGTGGTTATTGGCCTACCTTATTTGTCTGCCATTTGGGAAACTGTGGACTGAGATGTTAAAGACACCTTGGGGAGGCGCTATGAATTATGGCAATAAATTATGGCTGCCGATGGGTCATCTGAGGCTCATACTCTGATGAGACACACTGGAATCACACTGCTAATCAAACCTCCATTGCCTGGATTGCCATCATTGCTGCCTGGATATATAATAGCCCTGGACATAGTAACACCCACTGTCATAAAATGGATACAGAGTAAACAACTCCAGGTTTCTGATGCACAGGCCACTCTGCTGCATAGGATTCATTCTGCTGGTTGGCTACAGAACCCTCAAGAGGAGTGGGCATGGCTATTTTTGTATTGTATTGTAGGCTGTTTTCTCCTGTTCCTTGGAGGTCTGGTGAGACTGTTGCTGTTGTTTGCTGCTGTTGTTTTTTAGTTGCTAAGTGGTGTGCAATTCTCTTGTGACCTCATGGGCTATACCTCTTCAGGCTCCTCTGTCGATGGGGTTTTACAGGCAGGAATACTGGAGTGGGTTGCTGTTTGCTCCGCCAGGGGATCTTCCTGACCCAGGGATATAACTCATGTCTCCTGCATCGGCAGGCCGTTTCTTTACCATTGTGCCTTCCTGGAAGCCACCTGCTGGACTAGCTTTAATTAAATATTTTCATGAGATAAACTGAACTGATTTGGTTCTAGCTCCTGTGCATTTATCAAAGGGGCAAAACAGAATGGTTTATTAATGTGACAATTTGCCGTAAACCAAGATGGTGTAAAAATGAAGAGTGGGTGTTATTGGGAAATAATTCTCCATGGGTGTCTTGAATTTCTGTTTGTCTTACAAGCAGAGGCACAAATACCTTTGTTCCAAACTCTCTTTCCAAGGATTTTTGTATGCAGAGCAGCTTTCAACGATAGAACTAGCATATCCTTCTGTAGCCAAGGGGGAGTGTCTTTCTCTGGGACAAAAGGCAGGCGAACTCATGGCGAAGCATCATAAACTCACGATGTATCCATTATGTGTTTACATACATACACAAGATATATCTGAGTTACTGCCCGTTACCAAAGATTCAAGCTCCATGTGCGTGGAGTTCCTTTCCTGTAATGGAATCCATTGCCTGTGCAAGCGTTACAAGGTCCTCTTTCTTCCTGGAAATTGGGCTTGGAGAACCACATAAATCCTGATCCTCTAACTACTATGACTGTTAGGAGTGATAATACCTTTTTTCCTTCTCTGACCCAGGGTTCCTGTGTCTTCTACCAGCATCCATGGCAGGCCCAACTTGTTAGCTTGCAAGTAAAGTAACATTTCAGGCCCTTCATCTTTTTCTCGCAATTAGTAGCTATAAAAGATATACCTCTCAATATTGTAACACAGTTGACATTTATTTATCTTTGACAAAACTATTGCTTCTTATAGAATTATTTTTCAAGAAGTGATTCAAATGTAGCTTCCTTCCCTTTCTTTCTTTCTTTTTTTTTTGGTCTTTGTCAGATTCCAAGTCTGCCATACTCATCTACATCAAGCTTTCTGGAAGGGAAGGAACATGGATGCTTGTCCATGGAGTATTTTCATGGACCAAGCCTGAACGGGGTACATAGCATCCACCTTCATGTTCTGTCAGCTGAACATGTTCAGACGTGACTCAGGGGAGAAATGAGTCCAGTCTTGTGCCCGTGAAGAAGAGACACGGGGTTGGTAGAAAATTTCCCCTATGGATAGAAGCTCTTTCCAACAAAAAGTAACTTCATGTGTACAGTCATGAAAGTGAGTAGGACATGACTCTAGCATGGCTGAAGTCACAGGATGCTTGAAGCAGATTGTGGTAGAAGGTGAGACTTAGTCATGCGTCATCTTTTACCTTAGGTTGATAGATCTCTCCAAATGACTGGTAGATTCTGAGAGATTTTAATTACGGAAAATAAGATTAGAGAGAATACTTAGGAAGCAATAGACTGAGTGGAAAAGGATGACAATTTAAATAAAGCCAGTGACAAAAGAGACTCACTAATACAATCAAAAGCACTTAGGAAGTACAGACTAAGCACTGTTGCTAAGTCGCTTCAGTCGAGTCAGACTCTGTGCGACCCCATAGACGGCAGCCCACCAGACTCCTCTGTCCACGGGAGTCTCCAGGCAAGAACACTGGAGTGGGTTGCCATTTCCTTCCGCAATGCATGCATACATGCTAAGTCTTAGACTGAGTGGAAAAGGATGACAATTTAAATAAAGCCAGTGACAAAAGAGACTCACTAATACAATCAAAAGCACTTAGGAAGTACAGACTAAGCACTGCTGCTAAGTCGCTTCAGTCGAGTCAGACTCTGTGCGACCCCATAGACGGCAGCCCACCAGGCTCCTCTGTCCACAGGAGTCTCCAGGCAAGAACACTGGAGTGGGTTGCCATTTCCTTCCGCAATGCATGCATGCATGCTAAGTTGCTTCAGTTATGTCTGATTCTATGTGACCTTGGACAGCAGCCCACCAGGTTCCTCTGTCCGTGGGATTCTCCAGGTCAGAATACTAGAGTGGGTTGCCCTTTCCTTCTCCCAACTAAGTGCTAGGTGTTGGGTATATGCCAAAATAGGACCAGTGCTAAATGTACCAATTAGGTACCCATTTATCTATATACATGATAAGAGGCAGGGTAGTGAATAGAGTCCATAGGGTTGCACAGAGTTGACAGGACTGAAGTGACTTAGTACTCATGCACACACATGCTATTTTAAGGGAAATGTAGTTCTTTGAGCTCATTGAACACATTATAACTTTCTCCTTATTTCTCAGGTATTCAGGAAGAGGGTATACAGATCCATGCCTAGAAGACAATAATAACAATATTTGGTGGGGAATTGTACTTGAATTTCTTAAGATTGTTTGTTGCCTCTGCTACTTACAACAGTGATGTGAGGGAAGGTCCCTTTTATTATACTTAGCATACTGCTGTCACCTTAAAAAATACCATGTTTATATTCTTTGTTAAATGTTGTTGTTTAATAAAGAAATATTCTTCATCCCTGTAGGCTCCAAGCTAATTGCTATTGGAAATGAGTTTCAGAAAACAGTCAACAATAATAAGACCACATGGTTTAAGATTGCCTAGTTTTTATTTTTTTTTGTAATTTTAGGGCTGGATGTAATAAGAGAGAGGAGTGAGGGGCTCTTTATTTACTCTGCTTTTCCATGCCCCCCTCTCCTGTACTCTTCGGTTGAAATGACGGCCACCCTGTGAACGAGACGTGACTCCATGATCACCGTCCAAAACTGAGCCTAAGGCTGAGAAACTGCACAAGTCCTCAGTCAAGCCTCCACCCTCCCAAGTGCGTGCATCACAACCTGCTCAGGAGATGCGAGAATGAGAATTCATTTCCTTTTTGGTTAATTTTTGCTTATTTAACTGCCTGATTTCGTGGACATTGTGGAGGGTGGTATGTAAACTTTGTAACAGAAACCATCTGGGTTCTTTTGCTGAGTTATTAGCACAGAAGGCTAATAAAATCAAGCAACAGCTATGGATCTCCAAGGGCGGGCAGGGCATGTTCTTCCGTGTTATGGAAACAAATGGAGTCCCATACCCAAAATAGCCTCTTCATCTCTGTATGCTTGTGATTGTTACCAGGACAGAGACAATACAATTTGGTCAGCCCAAATGAATCATCCCTTATGGAAGGCAAGACAAAAAACAAAAAAGCAAGCAAATGAAAACTTCGAAGCACAGGTTATGCTGATCTGGTTCAATTCTGTTAGATTGAAGACTGATGATTGATTATCAGACCTTGACTGTGCTTAGAGATACCAGGAGGTTATGTTTGTTCCGTCTGGAAAGATGTAGCCTATTTCTAATTTTAACTGCAATATGCAGTTGAGAAAGTCTGTTTCTATTTCCCTCATTTTAAACTAGTATCCTTCTAAACATAGTATGTCCATAATCCTTAGTTTAGGGACAGATGGGAATATCCAGGGTTGGGTCATCCTCGCAGGGGTGGGAGAGTCTGACGTTCAGGAAGCTGTGTTTAGGTGCTGGTCATGCTGTGTGACACAGACAAGAAATAAACAACACATCTTCACCAGCACGGGTGAGAAATCTGAATTCATACTTGGCAAGTGAAGGAAAGTACAAAAGTCTGTCAATACAAAGATCTATTTTTTTAATGAACTCAAATGATGCTATGTTTATCATCACACACAGAAGTACTCAACAGATTTGATCTTTAGATCCTAAGTCATCTTCTTCACAGTTTTATCTTTGAAGTTCATCTTTGAGTTTTAATGGTAATTAGACTATTGGGCTATGCTCAGTCGCTTCAGTTGTGTCTGACTCTTTGCAACCCTATGGACTGCAGCCCCCTAGGCTTCTCTGTCCATGGATTCTCCAGGCAAGAATACTGGAGTGAGTTGCCATGCCTTTCTCCATGGGATCTTCTTGATCCAAGGATTGAACCCATGTCTCCTTTGCCTTCTGCATCCCAGGCAGATTCTGTACTGCTGAGCCACCAAGGATGCCCAATTATACTATTACTGGACTATAAGAAAAAAAAAATGACTTCACATTGTTAATAGCATAAACTTTGTATTTTGCATTATATCATTGCATTGATTTCTTACCTTTATTAATTTTCCAGGGTGACAACTTAATCTTAACAAAGTGGAATTGTTTGACTTTTTATATAAGCAGCTTTGATGACATAACAGTTATTTCTTTTTCTTGCCTTGTATTTTCCATTTCAGGAATCAGCCCAGCTATCTGGATTCCCTGAATATGTTAAAATAGTAGAAGTTGGACCTAGGGATGGATTGCAGAATGAAAAGGTAGTTTGATGTTTATTTTACACAGTTTATTTAAAATGTTAAATCTAAATATTTACTCAGAGTCTAAAGGCTTATGTGCATTTCATATATTAGATGATTATGTTTGTTCTCAGTAGCTACTTGAATTTATACATCTTAAATAGTATTTACTTTCAGTTAAGAATTAATTTCTATTTATGTGCCTTAGACTCTATGCAAATAACATGTAATTTTTAATGTTTTCTTAGGTTATAGTTCCTACAGATATAAAAATTGAATTTATCAATCAACTTTCCCAAACTGGCTTGTCTGTAATAGAAGTTACAAGCTTTGTGTCTTCTAGATGGATACCACAGGTATGTAAGTTCATAATTCCTTAACTGGATTCTTAATCCAACATTGCCAAGGTTTAGTGACCAGTGTGATATGCATTGTGATATTAACTTGATATAATTACCAGTTTGCTATATTCTTATGAAATTTTAGTTCATACGCCTGATAGGTCAGACAGTAAAGGATCTGCTTACAATGCAGGAGACTTGAGTTCGATCCCTGGGTCAGGAATATCTTCTGGAGAAGGGAATGCCTAAACACTGCAGTATTCTTGCGTGGAGAATTCCATGGACAAAGGAGCCTAGGGGACTACAGTTTATGGGGTCACAAAGAGCCAGACATGACTGACTGACTAGTACTTTTCACTTTAGTGAAAGATTTAGTGAATAGCGAGATATACATTGTGATATTAACTTGATATAATTACCAGTTTTCTGTATTCTTATAAAATATTAGTCCATACACTTGAAAATAAAAGCGAACGTGAGTCACACAGTCATGTCCAACTCTTTGCAATTCTATGGACTGTAGCCCACAAGGCTCCTCCGTCCATGGCATTCTCCAGGTAAGAGTACTGGAGTGGGTTGGCATTTCCTTCTCCAGGGGATCTTCCTGACCCAGGAATCAAGCTTGCATTGCAGGCAGATTCTTTACCAACTGAGCTACTAGGGAAACCCATACACTTAGATATGACTAAATAAAAAACATCTTTAATTAAATATACCTATTAAGTCCTAAAAGGTTACTTGGACTTGATTGTTTAAAAGCTGTTTGGAACTTTCTCCTAAACATCCAAGAGTGTATGGTTCAATATAATGAGTAGGGGATAAGACTCTCAATAGTAGTTTAGGGTCCTACCTTCTGTTCGCTTCCAAGTACAAAAGCAGACATTGTTGGTCCTGCTTTATGCTCGTAGCCCACTGTTCCCTTGGAAATCTTGGATTTGAATTCTCCAAAGTCTTTTATATTTAGTTAGTCAGTTCAGTCAGTCAGTTAGTTCAGTCCCTCAGTTGTGTCGGACTGTTTGTGACCCTATGAACTGCAGCACGCTAGGCCTCCTTGTCCATCACCAACTCCTGGAGTTCACTCAAACTCACGCCCATCGAGTCGGTGATGCCATCCAGCCATCTCATCCTCTGTCATCCCCTTCTCCTCCTGCCCCCAATCCCTCCCAGCATCAGTCTTTTCCAATGAGTCAACTCGTACATGAGGTGGCCAAAGTACTGAAGTTTCAGCTTTAGCATCATTCCTTCCAAAGAACACCCAGGACTGATCTCCTTCAGAATGGACTGGTTGGATCTCCTTGTAGTCCAAGGGACTCTCAAGAGTCTTCTCCAACACCACACTTCAAAAGCATCAATTCTTTGCTGCTCAGCTTTCTTCATAGTCCAGTTCTCACATCCATACATGACCACTGGAAAAACCATAGCCTTGACTAGACAGACTTTTGTTGGCAAAGTAATGTTTCTGCTTTTGATTATGCTATCTAGGCTGGTCATAACTTTCCTTCCAAGGAGTAAGCATCTTTTAATTTCATGGCTACAGTCACCATCTGCAGTGATTTTGGAGCCCCCCAAAAATAAGTCTGACACTGTTTCCACACTTTCCCCATCTATTTCCCATGAAGTGATGAGACCAGATGCCATGATCTTCATTTTCTGAATGTTGAGCTTTAAGCCAACTTTTTCACT
>SJYC01048119.1:0-38208 GCA_006408675.1 Madoqua kirkii | reverse complement strand
GCATCATCTTATTGTGGCTATTTTTATAAAGTAAAATGTTCTGATTTGTTGGGTTCTAATTAATTAAGTTAATTCTAATTAATAAATTCTAATTTATCATAATTTCTTAAGGTATCTTCAATGATTATTGAAGTTTAGCTTTCATGACCTAAAATTTGGTGTACATTCGGAATTTGGTTACTGTCATCTCTGCTTATTTTCCAATTCTACAAGTTGAAATGTCTATTAAGTTGTTTTCTTACATAATTTTCTACATAAAGATTCAAGATCTTTGTTAAATTACAAGTAGAGTGAATTAGTCACTTAATTAGTCATGTTAAATGACATATTTCTTGAAGGTTAACATTTGTCTTGTCCCCTTCATACTGTAATGCATTGCATACTTTATTCTCTAACTGTGTGTTGGTTAGAGAAGCACTTTTTATTGATTCCTGTTATCACATTAATATAAATATGTCATACATGTCTAAACATATGACATCTAGTTAGACGTAAGTATTAATAATATCAATTAGCATTCACTGGCTGAGCGCCGAAGAATTGATGCTTTTGAAGTGTTTTGTTGGAGAAGACTCTTGAGAGTCCCTTGGAAGGCAAGGAGATCCAAGCAGTCCATTCTGAAGGAGATCAACCCTGGGATTTCTTTGGAAGGAATGATGCTAAAGCTGAAACTCCAGTACTTTGGCCACCTCATGCAAAGAGTTGACTCATTGGAAAAGACTCTGATGCTGGGAGGGATTGGGGGCAGGAGGAGAAGGGGAAGACAGAGGATGAGATGGCTGGATGGCATCACGGACTCAATGGACGTGAGTCTGAGTGAACTCCGGAAGATGGTGATGAACAGAGAGGCCTGGTGTGCTGCGATCCATGGGGTTGCAAAGAGTTGGACACAACTGAGTGACTGAACTGAACTGAACTGATGGTGTCCTAAAACTAGCAGTAACTTTTCTTTGTGCCTGAAGTTAAGAATCAGTGCTCACAACTTTGTGTGATGATTTGTGAGTGCATGTTTGCATGTATGTGTGAGAGAGACACGTGGAGAGACAGAGTCAGGGAGAGAGACACAGAGCTCACACTCAAACCCCAGACACAAAGGCTACATTCATGAATATATCGTCAAGAACTGTGTGTTGAAATATGCACAGATCTTAACTGTTTTAAAAAGAAGCTATAAAAGAGGGAAGATTACATTTTAAAGTAAATCACCTCCCTTATACCACCAGCCTCTCGGTGCTTACTGATTTGTCTCTGGGGTCCCCTTCCCAGTGCCATTTCTCTGCAGTGAAGCTTGTCACAAGCTGTATTCTCCTCACTTGGAAACTGCCTCTCTTTTCTTCCGATTGCCATTTGCACCTCTCCAGGAGAAGGCAGTGGCACCCCACTCCAGGACTCTTGCCTGGAAAATCCCATGGATGGAGGCGCCTGGTGGGCTGCAGTCCATGGGGTCGCGGAGAGTCAGACAGGACTGAACGACTTCACTTTCACTTTTCACTTTCATGCATTGTAGAAGGAAATGGCAACCCACTGCAGTGTTCTTGCCTGGAGAATCCCAGGGATGGGGGAGCCTGGTGGGCTGCTGTCTATGGGGTCTCACAGAGTCGGACATGACTGAAGCGACTTAGCAGCAGCAGCAGCAGGAGAATCTTTCTAAAGTGCTGCATCTCTCCCAGTCTTCCTCTGCTGATTTAGCTCCACTCTTCATAGCTTTCTAGTGTCTTCACAATAAATCCTGAAGTTTTAGAATCACATGAGCTTAACTCAAGAGGTGTAGCCGCCTGTCTTACTTTATAACCTGTTCCCTGATTGTTTACTGATAATTTTTTTTCCAGCCAGATAGTGTATTCCTGCTGCTGCACCCTACAGCCATCTCTCCTCCTCTTGCCACCCTATTGGTTTCTCAGTGTTTCCGCCTTTATGGCTTTGTCATGAATTATCTGTGGATTGAGTGGTGTCAGTTAACATTTGCCATGCTCATCAAATCTTACTTTGTAATTTGAACAGGTTACAGGAACAAAGTTGTCTGTGGTCTACAATGTCTGGGGCCTTGGGCTGAGTTATCTGGAGCACTTTTGACCACAAGTTTAAGGCTTAGGGGTAGTGTTGATGTTGGCGGGGGGTTCACTTCCTCTATACGTGGGTCTGTCCTGTGGCCTCTCCCTGTGATGCCTGCAGAAACTGGTTTTCCTCATGCAGATCCGCTGACTTTCTCATGGTGGCTCCCTCCCAAGGAGAAAGCCCCATGGAAGCTGTGTCCTTGCTCAGAAGCTAGCCTCAGAAGTCACACGGCATGATTTCTGCTGTGTTCTATCAGTTGAAGCAATCACAAGCCTGCCTGGGTTCCAGTGGAGGGTAATAGCATCCATTTCTTGATGGAGATCAGTGGGTTTCTAGAAGAACATGTGGGTTTAGAAATACTGCTGTGGCCATTTAGGAAAAATTATAATGTGTAATAGCAGGGGCTGCAGTTCATATCCCATATACTCTTTCAGACTGTCGAAGGTCGTACCGATCTTTCTCCATTCTGAACTCTTATAAACCGTGCCCTTTTCACAACCAGTGTACAGTGAGTCCCCTACATACAAACAAGTTATGTTCCAAGAGCTCGTTCTTAAGCCCAATTTGTTTATAAGTCCAATGAGGTTAGCCTAGGTGCCCACCTAACACCATCACCTATATAGTCTTGTACTGTAATAGGTTTATATTTTTCACACAAATAATATCCTAAAAAACAAAGAAGTATAAAGCATTTTAAATATTACCTTGAAAAGAGTAATATAGTGCAACAGCTGGCATACAAGGGTAACTGAAGCTCAGAGAGGTGGGGAAACGGCAGAGCTGAGGATGGCCAGCCCTAGGAGATGGGGGCAGGCTGCAGCTTCACTCATGCTTGACGTTGATGTCACGGGTTCTGATTCCTTTTTGGAACCAAATGCCCATTCACATCTTTGTGAGTTCTCAACTTGAAGATTTGTATGTAGGAGATTTACTGTGTTTCTTTGAATTGTGACTTTTCCTAGTGCCTTTCTTGATCTCCCCAACTATACTGCAAATCACTCAGTGCGAGGACTTTCCTTTCCTGTATGTATATTTCCCACATGACCTAGCACGGGGCTTTGGACATAGTTGATGTTCAGTAAACCTTTGGGTTAAAGTGAGATTGGCTTAAAATAAAACAAGCGTTGGTTTTAATACATTGTAAATGTCTGCGGTGGATGGTCTTTGTAGCATATGCAGCTGTGGGGCAGGGCATGGTAGCTGTGATCTCTAAGAAATAAGTGACCAAGGATCACATTTTACACAGAATTAAAAGTGTTTGGATTGAATGAAAATGAAAGCTTAAATATCAACTAGGCGTGATGGCAGGCAATGGGAAATGCTTTTTTACATCCTAAATATTGAATTTAAAATTTTGAATATATTTAAAACTTCATTTAATGATTCCAAATAATAGTCATTGAAAGTATTCTAATTCTACTGAGAGTCATTTAGCTGAGAGTCAGTAAGACCAATGGACTAATAAGAGTAAATATTATAAAATTTCACCTTTAAAAATGTACAGTTGTGTGAATAAAAGCATTTATACTTTAAATCTGTTTTATTTGCTTTTAAATTAAAAACAGTGCATGCTTATTTTAATACGTCAAGGTATATAGAGAAAAAAACAAGTCTTCCCTCAACCATTACCATAGCAAAGACACAACTTTTGGTTTAGCACATGTTTTTACAGCTTTCTCCATGTTTATTTTGTATACTTTTGCTGTTTATACATTATTCCTTATATTTATTGTTCATGCCATAATTTGTTATTCTTCAATATGCAGAACTTGTGGTTACATCAACAGTAATTTCTCTATAAGATAATCAGGGAGTTTGACCATCAGTTATTGCTCTAGGAGGCTAAATTACAGACTTTGTGATGAACTGGCAAGTGTGACATTTTAATTCAAAGTTGATTTTTCTTAAATAGATTCATAGAAAATATAGAAAATAAAGTCTTGATGGGATGAGCTTCCTGTTGTGTGCTCCACTGTATTTATTAATATTTGTTCACATTATGAGAACAAATAGTAACTCAAGGCTAGAACTATGTAAAGCATTTAGTAACTAAAACCAGTAGTATACTAGGATCTCAGCCTTGTTAAATTCTTCGAATGGACATGTGTAATTTACACTTTACTAAACACTGTAAAATTTCACATGTTGAAAATTATCTGAACATAAAATTTCCATGTGGAAGATAAATGCACAGTCTTTGCTATTCAAACTCTCTCTACTCTTAGGGGTATTGGAAGCTTGGCCATAAAATGAAAGGAAGAGATTAAAGATTAGTCAAGTGAAAACATGAGAGTTCAGAATTCCTGAGTAAACCAGATCCTGTTATAATACATAAAATCCAGATCTAGTTATTATATATTTATGACACTGAGAACTACTTATCATTGGCTATATTGACATGGTTTTGCTATTTCAAACGTGAATTGATAGAATATAATTTCCTGTATATTTATAACCTTCCTGAAAACTAAGAACATGCTTGATAGAATATTCCAATTCTTATGTCTCCATATAACTTATTATGTATTCAAGATGGCAGATCACACTGAAGTGATGAAGGGCATTCATCAATATCCAGGAATTCGATATCCTGTCCTTACTCCTAATCTTCAGGGTTTTCACCGTGCTGTAAGTGTGCTACTAATTTTCCCTAAAATTGATATGCTTTTTATTGTAAAGATTTTTACAAAGTTAAATGGTGTGATACACGACTCCCTTGATATCCTGCATAAACACTATTGCTATTATACTCATGTGGGTACTTGGCGATCAATGACTCTGTGGCATTGTTGGGACTCAGATGCTCCACACAAATGGCTCTTTCAGTTTAACATTCAAGAATTAAAACACAGAAATGCAATTTTCCATTTCAGTGAGATTCTTTTGAAAGTATATTTTGTGCTTCCCTCTTAAACAAGGAGTGCAAAATAAACATTTCTCAACACAATGTTATAATTGTTATGTAACTGTAGCAGACAATTGTATTTGTCACCTCTTTTGGCCTTGCTGTTGTTCCCATCCTCTTCACTAAGCTAAGCATTGTCATTGGAACTAACAGCTTTCTTTACTGTTTTCTCACTTGTTTCTCCGAATCCAAGGTGACTTGGGAATTTATATGCCAAAAAGCTTTTGTTAATATGCATATCCACCTGCAATGTGAGAGGCCCCGGTTCGATTCCTGAGCCAGGAAGATCCCCTGGAGAAGAGATAGGCTACCCACTCCAGTGTTCTTGGGCTTCCCTTGTGGCTCAGTTGGTAAAGAATCCACCTGCAATGCAGGAGACCCGGATTCTCTCCTTGGGTTGGGAAGATCCCCTGGAGAAGGGAAAGTCTACCCACTCCAATATTCTGGCCTGGAGAATTCCATGGACAGTCCATGGGACCGCAAAGAGTCGCACATGACTGAGCGAGTTTCACTGTCATACCAGAAGAATCAGTGCAGCTTTAAGTAAAGGCTTGAGGTGATGTGCTTACATGGCTTTATTGTAAAAGCTAAGCAGTAGCTATTTCTGATTTTAATGGATATTTTTCACTTTTGTATTTGTGAAGTACAAAAGTGACTGTGTTGCATGAAGTTGAAGTTCTGGGTCCTAGCTGGGGTGTGATCTGTTAGTGTATCTTGTGAAACCACTTTTCTCTTTAAAAATTAATACAATTTTTATTACATTGTTAATAAAGACAGAGATCTTTTAAGAAATTGTAAATATTCTGTCATCTGGTCATAAGAGAGTAGGAAATGTACCTACCCTGAGAAATATATGAAAGGACACCTTCAGGATAGCTTAGAAAGTAATAGAAGCAATCTTGGCCTGGAAGGTATGCAAACTCATGTCCAAAACATGGGCCCAGAACTTCTACTGAACTTGGGATCTCTTACTAGAGATTTATACTCTTTGAACCACAGTTTTTACATCTGTGAATTGGTGTAGTACATGCTTAGTTTAGAAGATTGTTTGTAGATTAGAAATAGGATGTGCAAAGTACAAACAGCAACATGAGATCAGAGTAGGTGTTCAATAAATAGAATTTCATTTTAATTTATATCAAAATTTTTAATGAAATATAGTTGATTTATGATGATGTATAGGAGAAGGCAATGGCACCCCACTCCAGTACTCTTGCCTGGAAAATGCCATGGATGAAGGAGCCTGGTGGGCTGCAGTCCATGGGGTCGCTAAGAGATGGACACAACTGAGCGACTTCACTTTCACTTTTTACTTTCATGCATTGGAGAAGGAAATGGCAACCCACTCCAGTATTCTTGCCTGGAGAATCCCAGGGACGGGGGAGCCTGGTGGGCTGCCGTCTATAGGGTTGCACAGAGTCAGACACGACTGAAGCGACTTAGCAGCACCAACATGATGATGTATTCATTTCTGACATACAGCAAAATTATTCCATTATACATATATACACATTCTTTTAAAATACTCTTTTCTATTATGGTTTACCATTGGATATTGAATATAGTTCTCTGTGTTATAGAGTAGGACATTGCTGTTAATCCATAGACTTTTATTTTAAAGGTTAAAAATGTATTGTGGATGGAGGACTGGAAACCAATGTCTTTTTCAGTGTTGGAGGAAAGATGACAGAATTTTTGTTTTCTTAAGGTGTTAGGGTATTGGTGAGGAAGGGCAATCTAGGCATGGTGCTAGAAATATATTGAGAGAAAGACTTAAGAATCCGTCTGGAAATGTAGGTGGCTTGACATTTGACAACAAGTCTCTGGGAAGACTGGAGGAAGGAAGGAAGATGGCAAAGTGGGCAAAAAGGAGAATTGATTAGGTCAACATTTTGGATTTAAAGATTGGCTAGAGGGGAGGGGGCTTTCTGGGTGGTCCAGTGCTTCGGACTCCACACTTCCGTTGCAGGGGGCATGGCTTCGCTCCCTGGGAGGGAGACCAGGATCCCTCATGCTATGCAGCACAGCCAAAATAAATAAATGAATAAGAATAAAAAGTAAAAAAGGCACCTACATTTACTAAAAAACAGAAACAAACAAACAAACATAAACTGGCAAGAGGGTTAAGGAATTAGACACACAAGGGTTTAGTTAGTATGAAACAATGGAAGGGAGCTTGACAGATAGGGAGAAAATTGGGGGCAAAATCCAAGTGGTAATTTGGAAAAATGTTTTTCTGATGGGTTATAAGGAAAGAAGAAAACCAGAAAGCATTTACTATTCTCTATTTTAAAATATATGGTCTGAAAGCAATGTTTTCCATAGATGTTAAGAGGTTTTATTGGGATGCTGGTATTTTCCACAATTTGGGTTAAAATACTTCTGAGGATAACTTTTAGGAAAGGCAAAATAAATTGGAATACCACCATTGTATATTCTGTGATTTATGAGTGTTGTAGTTTGTGGAATTATCCTGTTATAAAATATTTTTACATTTCAAAAGAGAGTATATAGCAAGTAGAGAGAAATCTAATTTTAAATTCTAAGCAGAATTCTAAAGAATACAAATATTTCTTTATAGAGTAATTAATATTGCTTCTACTGCTCTCACATATGTTTTTGAAACTAATTAGCTTTTGCCTTTAAATTATATTTTTCAGGTTGCTGCAGGAGCAACTGAGGTATCTGTTTTTGGTGCTGCCTCTGAATCCTTTAGCAAGAAGAACATTAACTGTTCTATTGAAGAAAGTATGAAGAAGTTTGAGGAGGTCGTTAAGTCTGCAAGACACATGAATATTCCAGCACGAGGGTAATTATGAAATCCCACAAATTCTACTTATTTGTTAATGTCTGATGTTAGAGCTGTTTAAGAACTATTTTGACATTGTTTACATGTAATAATATACATCTGGAAGTTCACAGTTCACGTATTGCTGAAGCCTGGCTTGGAGAATTTTGAGCATTACACCTTGGACTGCAAGGAGATCCAACCAGTCCATCCTAAAGGATATGAGTCCTGGGTGTTCATTGGAAGGACTGATGCTAAAGCTGAAACTCCAATACTTTGGCCACTTTGTGCAAAGAGTTGACTCATTGGGAAAGACTCTGATGCTGGGAGGGATTGGGGGCAGGAGGAGAAGGGGATGGCAGAGGATGAGATGGCTGGATGGCATCACTGACTCAATGGACATGAGTTTGAGTAGACTGTGGGAGTTGGTGATGGACAGGGAGGCCTGGCATGCTGCAATTCATGGGGTCACAAAGAGTTGAACATGACTGAGCGACTGAACTGAACTGAATAATATACATAGAATATCTTATTTGCACCTTATGTGATCAGGGCCATCATTTTATAGTTATTGCTATAATTACCTCGATAACATCACCTGAATCCTGAGGGTGTATCTAGCCTGTGCAGCATGATGCATTGAGGTCATGGGGACCAGCATCACAGCTGACACTGTTTCTCATTTCATCAATTCCAAATTACCCGCATGCAGCCATGTTGTTTGTATCTCAGCATACTGTAAGTGGATAGATTGGTATAAACTCATAGTAGCATTTGGAAATAATCATTTAATGTGGTTTCCAAATTTTTAACATTTTTAAGAACCATGTTTTTCCTTCAATTAATACATTGTATGGAAATTGAATAGCATATGCAAAATGTAAAACTGCACTGGTGTGTAGGTTCATCATACCACCCATTCGGCTGACTTCTGGGCCTTCTCTGTGTGACTCCAAAGCAACTATATTTGGTGAAGGAGAGGAGAAAGGAAACCTGCTTTTGTTTTTGCCTTCTTTCAAGCAAGCAGAAGAGCATCTCGCACAGACAAGCTCTACACCCAGATCCGTGTCTGTGAAATTTATAATAAATTCATTGTTACTTAAGAAAGAAGTTTTTTCTAACACATTAGCTAATTTTCTATTTTTATAATAGGAGGTATGATAAACATGCCATATCATCTTCATAATTTAAAATGCATAGTGTTTGTAAGAGAAGGCTGAATGCCATCCCTGGGCTCCCATGCTGGTTGTCCTTCCCTTGACTGAGGTGAACAAAGTTCAGAGTGGCAAGAAAGATCAGTCATCAATGAGAAAACAAGTGGACCCAGTTTGAAGTGAGGAGATTAGAAGAGGGTTGGAATTCAATCAAGGTTACTTGGAGAACAAGTAGAATTAGATTACACTGTATTTAGGTATTTTTTGGTTTGCTTCCTTTTTTAAACTTCTTTTCCTTTCTCCTAGTAAATTTCCAACATGACTTTTTAAAGATATGAAGTTATTTTGTAACTAACATGTATACATAACATGTGGAGTGCATGCAAGAAAATTCAAAAACCAAGATAATATGTTTCCATAGAAAATAAAGGATGTTTGTTTTTAATGCAAAAGTTACATAACAACCAAAAATATAAATGTTACATAACCACTATAAAAAAGGAGAGGTGTCCTGCAAGTTTTAAATTCAAACATACATAAGTTGTTTTATTTTCTTACCTTTAAAGAAAAAGGGAAAAATGAAGAAGCTATTCTTCTGTTTGAGTGTACATTTATGTTTGGAGTATAGGCTGTTGAGTAAAGTAATTCTCATTGAAACGTTGAAAGAACCCAAAACCTTAAGAAGTATGGTGCATATTTCAATTGGGAAGACTTTTTTTTTAATGTGGAAAGATGGATGTTCACAAATTTTATGACAGCTGATTTTATCACTTTATAAAATAGTATAGGCAAACTTTATAAGGCTAATAGAAACCCTAAATCTCTTTTAATACTGATTGTATTAATAACATGTTTATAAAATTCAATATAAAAAATAAATAAAACAAAATGTAATAGAATGTTTAGTACTAAATACTAAACATTTAGTATTGTCCTATCAATAAAGAAACTTCTAACTATGCTACAACCTAAGAAATTTTTCAGGATTTGATAAGATGGGTGCAGAAGTACAGAAGAACAAGAACTAACCTACAGCCAAATGAAGTCAGCAAAAGTATGTTGCAGTTATACTGTAGACAAATGAATGTTTTCCAGTGTAGAGTTTCTTCCTTTGGAGCCCAAGTCCTTGATTTTCTGAAACGCTAGTCACTTTTAGAAATAACACCTTTCGACAGATAGATGTGAGTTCACTACTTATGCAGTTGAAAATTATCTTTTTCTCCCCCAAACTTTTACAGACTTTAAATTAGGTCTTATTTTCACTGGCAATAGGGAAGGTAGGCACTTTATTAAAAGGCATAGGCTCTTGGTGCTTGTTTTAGGGAGACAGCCATGCTCAGCTAGTCAAACCTGAAGTAGATGCTCCAGCCATTGTTACTATGGCAACAGCTCATCAATATGGACCATCATTCAGAAAATGTATGGTTCCAGCTGCTGTCAGATTTAAAGGCCATACAGCAGGACACATTTTATAAATGCTCACTAAAGCCATTTAAGCTCCTATAAAACAGTAAACTTTCATATGGTCTAAATAGCAGCTTCTATAAAAGTTATGAAGTCTATTGTTTGTTTCCTCCCCTCTTGGAAACACACACGTACACATGCCTGTATACAGTTTTTTTTTATAGATGCTTGGAACTTTATGTAACATCTGGGATACATTAGGAAAGACACCATGCCAGATCGCCGACATAAAGTGCAGAGTCAGCTAACTACTGCTGCTCATCCATTGCATGCGAGTGAGCAGTGAAATGTCTGAATTTTGGACTTCATTTTTAGTGTGCATTTCACATATGTTTAAAACATCTAGGTTTTTTTTCTGTTATCTGTCTAAATCTTCAAAATGTTAAAAAGAGAAAAATAGAAGCCTGTTATAAATTTAGTCATTCTCTTTTCTTATCAGGGGATTTACTGAATGAATTATCTCTTGATGTGTATTTAAGATTAAAATCCCTCAGATATGAAGTAGGTTTCTCATCTATCACATAAGACTTTCAGCTTTTATTCCCTTTTGTTTGAAATGAGTATCAGCTTCTCTTTAATGAAGTCACGAGTTACAGGAATCACATGCTGCTCTTTGTGTGGAAATTTAATTTTAGAAGGAAACTGTCGCTAAGGTGACTTGTTTGTTTCGTTAAGATACCTATAAATAGGTTATAAATTCACAAAGTCAGCAGTTGGGCATATCAAAGATTTTAACATGATTACCTCTTAGACTTCTCCTGTAAAGTTGTCCAGAATGATTGACTTCCTGAAGGGCTGAGCCTATTGAAAGTTGAAAGAAGTAGATTGGTAACATTTTTTTTTTCTAGGAGCCAAACAAAACCATTCACCCATTGTTTAAAACAATTACAAAAAAAATATTGCATTGTGAACTGTCACTGCTGGGTTTATTCTCAAATTCCCAGGGGAGGGGGGAACTGAGATACCAAATAATGAGAACAATGAATAAAAAGCAAATTAATAATTAAAGTAAGAAAGACAACCATAGATCCCTGGAGAAGGGCACGGTAACCCACTCCAGTATTCTTCCTTGGAGAATCCCATGGACAGAGGAGCCTGGCGGGCTGCAGTCAATGGGGTAGCAAAGGGTTGGACACGACTGAAGGGACTTCGCACACAGACAACCATAGGTAACTTTGAAGTATGGAAAAACAAAGGTGGTTTTAGGACATAATAACATTTTGCTTTCATCTTAAATTCTTTATAAGGCTTATTAGTATTTATTCATATTTTGGAGGAGATAAGGAATTAGACTTTTCATAAAACTCTAATGAGTCTAGGGTGCATGTCTTACACACCGTTTCATCTAACCCACATCACTAACTCCCTATCTAAATCAAAACCAAGGAAAACCCAATCTGCTTTTAAATGCTTCAAATAAAATTGTATCATTTACGTGAGCGACCAGTTGTTTTGATAAGATCCCCAACGTCTGGAAATCCTTCCTGTGCATAGTGAATTCTAACTGATTGCCTAGCTCCGGATAATTTCTAACCTTTAAAATGGCAGACGTTTCTTATGGCTGTAAAATCAGGGCACGTATTCTCTCTCAAAGTGGTCAGCTTGCCCTGGACTTCCCTTGGAGAAAGAACTGATAACAACACGTTTCTTCAGGAACTTGCAACCTACTTGTTTGTTCGCCAAACCATCTAGGTCTCGTGCACATGTTATATCTCCTTTCCTTCCCTTGCCTAATTCAAAGTGTCATTACAGACTCTGATCCTGAAATGGCAGCCTTTTTGAGTAGGATAATGAACCTCCTTGCTGAGGGCTCTGAGTTTTAAATACACAGTAAGTGACAGGTAGTGTTTCTCATGGCTTATGATGCCAGTGCCTCCCATAAGTTAATTTATCCTAATGAAATTCACTTCCATAGGTGACACCATTGTTGATAAGTAAAAGCTCACTAGGCAAAGTTTCTTTGCAATTTCTGTTGTTAAACTGAGGCCTTTCCACTGGTGCCTGGAAGAGGGATTCAAATCATCTACCAAAATATGGCATGTGAAAGTTTAAAAACTGAGACATTTGTTCAAATGATTTTCTTTAGTACATATGGTGGTTTTGAGTTCTACTTTTTTTAGCCTTACATATTACTCTGTCACTGCTGTGTGCCAGATAACACATCCCCAGCTACAGTTAAGACGTATAAGTTGTGTGTGTGTGAAGTCACATCTAAACAGCCTCTTTGGAGGCAAGAATGTGTTTTGTCATTTCTCGTGAAATTCACCTTTTAGACTAAAGGAGAATTTTAGCAGAATTGCTTCTCGAGACTAAGGGACCATCATTACCTCATCTATCATCCACAGTGATAAGGGCATGATAGGCTATCAAAATTTATTCATAATTGGCTTGTTAATAATTGGATGCTGTTTTGTATTGCATATAGGCTAATATATTCTTCATGGCTGCATCAAATTCACTCCTCTTTTTAAATGTCTTAATTATCTTTAATTGACATCAAATGTCACCTCATCATTCCTGACACTGACATTGTTTTTCTCTTCTGAGTGTAGCAGTGGTTGATTCTTTATGCTCCAAGTATTTGTGACATTTATTAAAGGCTTATTCTGGTTTCTTTGTGCCAGGATGATTTGAGGGACATGGGAAAGCAGGCCTAAGTAAGGCCTAACTAGGTGATTTTGTCATGATTCTGTTCTTCTAGGTAAAGTTGCTAAAGACTTGAATGCTGCTGTTTTATCATGATTTTGCACAATACTGATAAATGGCCTCAGTAAGCACAAATAAAAGTAAAACAACTCATATTTCTATCCAGGGTTTATTGTAATTTTAGTACCATAGGTTTCAATATCGTCGGTGCTTTTTTTGTTACCCTGTCATCCTAAATAATGCTTAAAACATGATTACAAGTCCGAACTCTCAAATATTTGCTGTCGTTTCTGGATACAGAATTTGTTAAGAACCAGAATCTGGCTATATGTTGGTTATAAAGATTAGGAATTTTATAGAAAATCATTCTGAAAGTTAAAACAACATCTTTACTAACATATTTTGCATGAATTCATTTAAGAAATATTGATTGTTTTATGTCACGTCTTATCTTCTGATGCTGTGTGGAATATAAAAATGGAAAAGTAGCCTAGGGAGTTTCCAGCAGACTGGGGAAGTAATTTGTATAGAAATAATGATTATGTGGTCAAAAATACCAAGTGTTTAGGAGAAATACAGATAGATCCCATTAAATTTTAAAGTAAGACTGTCTTAAATTTCTCTGGAGTTATTTGTAAAACCCTCATGGGGTGTCAATAAAGTGAAGTCATAAAAATGAGTAAAAATATGGAAACATAATCAGAAATAGTGGCCTTTTCAGTGAGAGCAGGAAATTTACAAAGAGCAAAGCCACAGTGAAGAGAAACCTCCAGAAAGGTTTGGATAACAGGGAGAAGTTTATATTTCCTGGGATAGGAGCTTTTAAGGCTGTGAAATGGAAGAGAGGTAGAAAGTTAGATGAGGTTTCACAGATTGCTGAGCTTGAATATCAGGTTTATTTGGTAGACAACAACAGGTCATTAAAGATTTTCAGAGTAGAAAAATACCCAGTCAGATTTATGCTCAAGGAATATCATTTCAGTAGTCTATCCTGTAGTACAAATGAGGGCGTGCTGTGAGACCAGAAGCAAGAAGTGCACTTGGAGATGTCTGTGGCCATCCCGAAAAGGGCCCGCAGGCACCGCTCTGTCCACGAGAGCTGGGCTGGCAGTTCCCACTCTCTAGGGAAGAACCAGCCCAATGCTGTTTGGACGTGTTCTTAAAGGTGACCTTCAAGAGATTTAGTGGCTGAAAATGACTATATCTTTTTCTTTTTAAAGGCAAATGTGGGGAAAATAGGAATGACCATTATTTTGAATCTGTTGAGCTTCATGTGCCATGTGAATGTGTCAAGCAATCAATTTATAATGTTCACAAGAAGACTGGAAGTGTGTTCTGTGTAACAGTGAGAGAGAGATTATGAGGGACTGAGCTGATACAGAGACTCCCTTTTCTGTTCCCTTTACAAACACATAAATATACCAGCTTGTAAAGCATAAGGTGAAGTTCAGAAGAGAAAAGGAAGTCCTCAGATCATCAGGGAAAGTGTGGCAAGGATGCAGTGTGATGGCCCCAGCACATGGGGTGTCTACTCCAGATACAAGCCCTAGTGACTGAGGAATGCAGTTCTACAGTCTATATGCAGACACATAGATATTCTGCTAAGACTAGGATTGGAAACTGAGTACTTTTGGAATCTGGAAGCATTTCCTTGCCAATGCAGAGTCACTTAATCTGTGCCAGTGTTATAGGTTGTGGATTTATGACATTGGAGTATTGTGGAAACCCAAATTGAGAAATAAAGGTAGACCTTTGCTTGGGAACTGGTAAAGTCTGCAAGGCAAGGGAAAAAGGAAATTAGATCTCTTTTATAGGAACATTTAAATAACTCAGGACTTTCATGGAACTTCCACAGAAACTAAAGCACCATGAAAAGGCATTCACAGTAAAAATTACAGACCACATGAGGGAACAAATTACCCTAAGAAAAATAAGCAGAAGAAAAAGAAAAAGAAGGATAACTTGAGCACAAAAGAAGGACATAAAATAACCCGAATTGAGATGGTAAATTAACCCTTACTATATTTATAGAGGCAAAGGAAGAATATAATAAAATAACAAGTCTTTATGGAAAAAAAAAGAAGGAAGATTTGAGAAAAAGAAATGGAAGTGAAAAATACATGTGTTAAATAAAGACAGTAATTGCAGAACAACAGATTAGGTATAGTTGAAGTGGGAGTTAATGGTCTAGAAGTGGCCTAGAACTAGGATTTGAGGAAATTGCAATAATGAATAGAAAAATAATAAAAGTTTTGTAAGTGAAAAGAGAATGCCTAATGGAATTCTCAAAAGGAGAAAACAAGGAAACTAGATACGAGAGATAGGTTTGATGAAATATTATAATACCTTGAGGATTTTCTAGAAGAGTAAAAAGCATTAATGTTAATAATGGAGAAGTGTAACAAGTCCTGAAGGACTCATAGTCGAATGCAGGATATTAGCTATAGATAGATAACCCTATGGCAGTAGAGAATTGCACCCAGTCACTTCAGTCGTGTCCAGCTCTGTGCAACACTATGGATCGTAGCCTGCCAGGCTCTTCTGTCCATGGGGTTCTCCAAGGCAAGAATACTGAAGTGCATTGCCATGAGTTACTATACAGCAGTTATCTTTAGAGGGAAATATTCTCCTCAGCAAAAACTGAGGTCAGAGATAATGAAACAATATATTCAAAATGGCAAAAAAAAAAAAAAAGCCCACAAAACTGTCCACCTAGAGTTCCATGTGTAACCAGACTGTTGGTTACAAAACCATTTGTTGACATAACAAATGGTTAACAAAACCATTTGTTGACATAACAGTCTGAAAAATTCTACCCTTGCTGAAGAAAATAAAAGAAAAGGAAAGAAACTGAGTCAGAAGGGAGGAATGAAAAAAAGAAACAAAGACGTAATAGGCTGAGGCTTTGGCAGAGCAGAAACCATTTGCAATAGGTCTGTAAAAACTTATCCCAGCTATTTAAAGTGGATAAATGTAATAAATGCCATTGATTTAATCAGAGATAGATGCCGTAGGGGTAGCAGTGAGATTAGACAGTATATGTCTGTGTATCTTACATCATTTTTACATAAAGGGATCAATTAATACAGGTAAGGAAATATTGCCAGAGTTTTGTTTAATTTAAATTTTATTTTTAATTGGAGGATAATTAAAATATTGTGATGGTTTTTGCCATACATCAACATCATTAGCCACAGACATACTAAGCACGTCTCCTGCCTGTTAAATCTCCCTCCCACCTCGCTCCCTACTCCACCTTCATAGATTGCCACAGAGCACTGACTCTGGGTCCCCTCCGTCATTCAGTAAATTGCCAGTGGCCAGCTATTTTATATATGGTGATGTATATGTTTCAATACTGCTCTCTCAAAGCATCCCACCTTCTCCCTCCCACACTGTGACCAAAAGTCTATCCTTTAGGTCTGGGTCTCCTTTGCTACCCTGCAAGTAGGATCATCAGTACATTTTTAGATTCTATTTATAGGTGTTAATATATAGTATTTATCACTCTCTTTCTGACTAACTTCACACTGTATAATAGGCTCTAGGTTCATGACCTACCTAGAATTAACTCAATGTGTTCCTTTTTATAACTGAGTAATATTCCATTGTGTGTATATATACCATTATTTCTTCATCCATTCATCTGTCAGTGGACATCTAGGTTGCTTCCATATCCTCAGTTCAGTTCTTTTCAGTTGCTTGTCATGTCCAACTCTTTGTGACTCCATGGATTGCAGCGCGCCAGGCTTTCCTGTCCATCACCAGCTCCTGGAGCTTGATCAAATTCATGTCCACAGAGTCAGTGATGCCATCCAACCATCTCATCCTCTGTCATCCCCTTCTACTCCTGCTCTCAATCTTTCCTAGCATCAGGGTCTTTTCCAATGAGTCATTATTTTGCATCAGGTGGCCAAAGTAGTGGAGTTTCAGCTTCAGCATCAGTCCTTCCAATGAATATTCAGGATTGATTTCCTTTAGGATGGACTGGTTTGTCCCTTGCAGTCTAAGAGAGCCTCAAGAGTCTTCTCAAACACCACAGTTCAAAAGCATCAATTATTCAATGCTCAGATTTCTTTATGGTCCAATTCTCTCATCCATACATGACTATTGGAAAACCATACTTTTGACTAGATGGACATTTATCAGCAAATTAATGTCTCTGCTTTTTAATATGCTGTCTAGGTTGGTCACAACTTTTCTTCCAAGGAGTAAGAGTATTTTAATTTAATGGCTGCAGTTACCAGCTGCAGTGATTTTGAGGCCCAAGAAAATAAAATCTTTCACTGTTTCCACTGCTTCCCCATCTACTTGCCATGAAGTTGCGGGACCAGATGGAGAAGGCGGTGGCACTCCACTCCAGTACTCTTGCTTGGAAAACCCCATGGACGGAGGAGCCTGGTGGGCTGCAGCCCATGGGGTTGCTAAGAGTCGAACACGACTGAGCAACTTAGCAGCAGCAGCAGCAGCAGCATGAGACCAGATGCCATGATCTTAGTTCTTTGAATGTTGACTTTTAAGCCAGCATTTTCACTCTTCTCTTTCACTTTCATCAAGAAATTCTATAGCCATTGTAAATAGTACTGCAATGAACATTGAGATATGTGTGTCTTTTTCAGTTATGGTTTCTTGAGGATGTATGGCTGGTAGTAGGATTGCTGGGTTATATGGGCTTCACTGGTGGCTCAGCTGGTAAAGAATCCACCTGCAATGTGGGAGACCTAGGTTCAGTCCCTGGTTTGGGAAGATCCCCTGGAGAAGGGAATGGCTACCCACTCCAGTATTCTGGCCTGAAGAATTCCATAGACTGTATAGTCTATGGGGTCATACAGAGATGGACATGACTGACCAACTTTCACTTTCATGGTAATTTTATTTCTAGTATTTTAAGGAATCTCTATACTGTTCTTCATAGTGGCTGCATCAGTTTGCCTTCCCATTAACAGTACAAAAGGTTTCCCTTTTCTCCATACCCTCTCCAGCATTTATTGTTTGTAGACATTTTAATGATGCCCATTCCTACCAGTGTGGGATATCTCATTGTAGTTTTGCCTTACATTTTTTAACAATGAACAATGTTGAACATCATTTCACGTGTTTACTAACCATATGTATGTCTTCTCTGGAGACATGTCTGTTTACATACTGCTCACTTTTTGATTGGGTTGTTTGTTTTTCTGGAATTGAGCTGCATGAACTACTTGTATATTTTGGAGATTAATCCTTTGTCAATTGTTTCATTTGCTATTATTTTCTCCCATTCTGAGGGCTATCTCTTCTCCTTGCTATAGTTTCCTTCGTTGGGAAAGGAAACTATATTTATTTTTATTTCTATGACTCTGGTGGTGGGGGGGATAAAGAGATGGACACGACTGACTGACTTTCATAAAGGATCTTTTATGATTTATGTCAAAGGGTGTTCTGCCTAAGTTTTCCTCTAAGAGTTTTATAGATTCTGGTCTTAACGTTTAGATCTCTAATTCATTTGAGTTTATTTTTGTGTATGGTGTTAGAAAGTGTTCTGATTCATTCTTTTACATGTAGCTGTCTAGATTTCCCAGCACCACTTATTGAAGAGATGATCTTTTCTTCATTGTATATTTTGCCTCCTTTGTCAAGGATAGGTGTGTGGACTTATCTCCAGGCTTTCTATCTTTTTCCATTGATACATATTTCTGTCTTTGTGTCAGTATCAAAGAGTTTTACAGATTCTGGTCTTAACGTTTAGATCTCTAATTCATTTGAGTTTATTTTTGTGTATGGTGTTAGAAAGTGTTCTGATTCATTCTTTTACATGTAGCTGTCTAGATTTCCCAGCACCACTTATTGAAGAGATGATCTTTTCTTCATTGTATATTTTGCCTCCTTTGTCAAGGATAGGTGTGTGGACTTATCTCCAGGCTTTCTATCTTTTTCCATTGATACATATTTCTGTCTTTGTGTCAGTATCATACTGTCTTGACAACTGTATAGAGTCTGAAGTGAGGAAGGTTGGTTCCTCAAGCTCCGTTCTTCTTTCTCAAGATTGCTCTGATATTCAGGATCTTTTATGTTTCCATACAGATCGTGAAATATTTTGTTCTAGTTCTGTGAAAATACCATTGGTAGTTTGATAGGAATTACAGTTGATCCTGCAGATTGCTTTGGATAGTGTAGTCATTTTCACAATATCCATTCTTCCAATTCAAGACCATGGTATATCTCTCCATTTGTGTCACCTTTTATTTCTTTCATCAGTGTCTTATAATTTTCTGCATACAGGTCTTTTGTGTCTTTAGGTAAATTTTCTCCTAAGTATTTTATTCTTTTTTGTTGCAGTAGTGAATAGGATTGTTTCCTTAATTTTTCTTTTGGATTTTTTATTGTTGCTGTACAAGCATGCAAGAAATTTTTGTGTACTAATTTTGTATCCTGAGACTTTATTCACTGATGAGTGCTAATAATTTTCTGGTGGCATATTTAGGGTTTTCCCTGTAAAGAATCATGCCATCTGCAAACAGTGAGGGCTTTACTTCTTTTCCAATCTGAATTCCTTTTATTTCTTTTTCTTCTGTAATTCCAAAATTATGTTGAAAAATAGTAGTGAGAGTACTTGTCTTATTTCTGATTTTAAAGGAAATGCTTCCAGTTTTTCACTATTGATAATATTTTTTTGTGGGTTTGTTGTATATGGCCTGTTTTAGGTTCAAGTATGTTCCTTTCGAGGAGGGCATGGCAACCCACTCCAGTATTCTTGCCTGGAGAATCCCTATGGACAAAAGAGTCTGTTGGGCTACTGTCCATGAGGTCACAGAGAGTTGGACACAACTGAACATTTAAGCACAGCACAGTATGTTCCTTTTATGCCAACTTTTTGGAGACTTTTTTATAAAAATTCATAAATCAGTGTTGAATTTTGTCAAAAACTTTCTCTGAATTTATTGAAATGATCATATGGTTTTTATCTTTCAATTTGTTATATGGTATATCACATTGATTGATTTTCATATATGTTGAAGAATCCTTGCATCCCAGGGATAAATCTCACTTCATCATGATATATGATCTTTTTAATGTGTTTTCAGATTCTGTTCCCTAGAATTTTATTGTGAATTTTTGCATATGTTCATCAGTGATATTGGCCTATAACTTTCTTTTTTGTAGCATGTTTGTCTGGTTTTGGTATCAGGGTGATAGTGGGCTCATAGAATGAGTTTGGGCATTTTCCTTCGTTTCTGGAAGAGTTTGATCAAGATAGATATCAGCTCTTCTCCAAACCTTTGGTAGAATTCATCTGTGGATTTGTCTGTGGAGTCATTTTGCCATTAATTTTTGTTTTTCAGAAGACTTTTTATTTCAATTTTGATTTTAGCGTTTGTGGTTGGTCTGTTTCTCTTTCTTCCTGTTGTAGATTGGATAGGCATACTTCTCTAAGAATTTGTCCGTTTCTTCCAGGTTCTCTATTTTATCCACACGTAGTTCTCATAGTCTCTTATCATCCCTTTTATTTCTGTGAGTTCTGTTGTCGTTTCTCCATTCTCATTTCTGACTCTATTGATTCGAGCCCTCCCTTTTTTCTCTGGATGACTCTGGCTAACAGTTTGTCAGATCTGTTTATCTCCTCAAAGAACAGACTGCTAGTTTTATTGGCCTTTGCTCCTGTCACTGTCATTTCTTCTTCATTGATTTAATCTCTGATATTTATGATTCCTTTTCTTCTACTAACTTAAGGGGTTTTGTCCTTCTTTTTCTAGCTGCTTTAGGTGTAAGGTTAGGTTATTTATTTGATGCCTCTTGTTTCTTCATGTGGACTTCTATTGCTATAAGCTTCCTTCTTAGCATGACTTTTAAAGCATCCCGTAGGTTTTAAGTTGTTGTGTTTGTCATTTGATGCTAGGTATATTTTGATTTCCTTTTTGATTTCTTTAGTGATTTGTTCATTATTCAGAAGATAATTCTTTAACATGTGAATTCAAAAACACATTTCCATGTGTTCGTTTTTTATAGTTTATTTATTTTTCTGTAGTTGATATCTAATATTATAGTGTTGCAGTCAGAAAAGATGCTTGAAATGATTTCAGTTTTCTTAAATTTATCCCGGCCCAAGATGTGATCTTTTCTGGAGAATGTTCCATGTACACTTGAGAAAAAAGTGAAATCTATTGTTTTTGGATGAAATGTCCTGTAGATATCAATTAGGTTGAATGTGTTGTTTAAAGCTTGGGTTTCTCTATTAATTTTTTGTCTACATGATCTGTCCATTGGTGTGAATGGGGTATTAAAGTCCCCAACTATTACTGTGCTATTGTCTATTTCTCCTTTAATAGTTGTTAGCATTTGCCTTATGTTTTGAGGTGCCCCTGTGTCGGGTGCATATATATTTATAATTGTTACCTCTTCTTCTTGGTTTGATCCCTTGATCATTATATAGCAGCCTTGTTTGTCTTTTGTAATGGTCTTTATTTTAAAGTCTGTTTTATCTGAAATGAGTATTGCCACTCCTACTTTCTTTTGATTTCTGTTTTCATGGACTCTCCGGGCTTCTTGGATTTGAGTGGCTATTTCCTTTCCCTTGTTAGGGAAGTTTTTGACTATAATCTCCTCAAATATTTTCCCATGCCCTTTCCTTTTATCTTCTTCTTGTGGGACCCCTATGATTTGAATGTTGGGGCACTTGATGTTGTCCCAGGGGTCTCTGAGACTGTCCTCGTTACTTTGTATTCTTTTTTCTTTCTTTTTGTTCTGCTTCAGTTATTGCCAGCGTTCTATCTCCAACTCACTTATCTGTTATTCTGCTTCAGGTACTCTGTGGTTGGCTCCCTTCAGTGTATTTTCAGTCTTAGTTATTACATTGTTCATTGTTGACTTTATATTCTTTATTTCATTTGTTTGGTGTTGTGGGTTTTTACTGTGTTCTTTCATCTGCTGCATATTTCTCTGTCTGTTCATTTTGCTTAATTTACCATGTTTGGGGTCTCCTTTCTGCAGGCTGAAAGGTCATAACTCCTCTTAATTGTGGAGACTGTACCCCAACTGGTGGGGTTGGATCATGGTGTTGTGAAGGTTTCCTGGATGGGGGGACTTGTGCCTGTGGAATCCCATGCATGGAGCTGGACCTTGTCTCTATGGAGGGCAGTGCTGTGTCCAGTAGTGTGTTTGGGAGTGTCTGTGGGTTTGCTATGGCTTTGGGCAGCCTGTCTACTAATGTGCAGAGTTGTGCTCCTGTTTAGCTGAAGTATTGGCATGGCACATGGCACATCCATCCCTGGAGCTCGCTGGCTTTTGAATAGGGCTTGGCCTTAGTGTTGATGTGGAGGCCTTTGGGAGGGGTTGCACCTATTAATGTTCCATGGGTTTGGGAGTTCTCTGGCGGTCCAAAGTCCTGGAGTCAAGTCCCCTGCTTCTGGGGTTCTGGCCCATCCACTAACAGCAACATCAAGGCTTCACAGCGCAGAAGACAAGCACCCTGGATTAATGACAAAACAACTTTTAATAGGCAAAAACATCCAAAGAGTTTCACATACTTATATTAGAAAAAGAAGAGAGGGAAAGGAGAAAAAGAGGAAAGAAGGATAAATAGAGGGTTCTAAAGTGAAGAGAGGAATCAAGCCAGTAAGTAAACCCCTAAGTGAAAATGGATACTGTATATTAGACTCTCAAAGCTACAGGATTAAAAACAATAGATCGAAAATCAAGCATCAAAAATGTGGAAAATATTACTCTCAAAAATACAAAATCAAAACATCACAACAAAATAAAAATGCATGCAATTGATTTAAAACTAATTTTTTTAAATGAAAAAGTATGTTATAAAAAATAAAAATTAAAGGACTAATAAAGAACCATATTAAGTGGTGCTGGGAAAACTGGTCAACCACTTATAAAAGAATGAAACTAGAACACTTTCTAACACCATACACAAAAATAAACTCAAAATGGATTAAAGATCTAAACGTAAGACCAGAAACTATAAAACTCTTAAAGGAGAACATAGGCAAAACACTCTCCGACATAAATCACAGCAGGATCCTCTATGACCCACCTCCAAGAATATTGGAAATAAAAGGAAAAATAAACAAATGGGATCTAATTAAAATTAAAAGCTTCTGAACAACTAAGGAAACTATAAGCAAGGTGAAAAGACAGCCTTCAGAATGGGAGAAAATAATAGCAAATGAAGCAACTGACAACTAATCTCAAAAATATACAAGCAAGTCGTGTAGCTCAATTCCAGAAAAATAAACGACCCAATCAAAAATATGGGCCAAAGAACTAAACAGAAATTTCTCCAAAGAAGACATACAGATGGCTAACAAACACATGAAAAGATGCTCAACATCACTCATTATCAGAGAAATGCAAATCAAAACCACAATGAGGTACCATTTCTCACCAGTCAGAATGGCTGCTATCTAAAAGTCTACAAGCAATAAATGCTGGAGAGAGTGTGGAGAAAAGGGAACCCTCTTACACTGTTGGTGGGAATGCAAACTAGTACAGCCACTATGGAGAACAGCGTGGAGAGTCCTTAAAAAACTGGAAATAGAACTGCCTTATGACCCAGCAATCCCACTGCTGGGCATACACACCAAGGAAACCAGAACTGAAAGAGACACGTATACCCCAGTGTTCATTGCAGCACTGTTTATAATAGCCAGGACATGGAAACAACCTAGATGTCCATCAGCAGATGAATGGATAAGAAAGCTGTGGTACATATACACAATGGAGTATTACTCAGCCATTACAAAGAATACATTTGAATCAGTTCTAATGAGGTGGATGAAACTGGAGCCAATTATACAGAGTGAAGTAAGCCAGAAAGAAAAACAATACAGGATTGGGGGCAGGAAGAGAAGGGGACGACAGAGGATGAGATGGCTGGATAGCATCACTGACTCGATGGACATGAGTCTGAGTGAACTCCGGGAGTTGGTAATTGACAGGGAGGCCTGGCGTGCTGCAATTCATGGAGTCGCAGAGAGTTGGACACAACTGAGCGACTGAACTGAACTGAACGTGTATATACGGAATTTAGAAAGATGATAATGATAACCTTGTATGTGAGATAGCAAAAGAGACACAGATGTACCGAACAGTCTTTTAGACTCTGTGGGAGAGGGTTGAGGGTGGGATGATTTGGGGGAATGGCACTGAAACATGTATAATATCATATAAGAAATGAATCGCCAGTCTAGGTTCAATACAGAATGCTTGGGGCTGGTGCACTGGGATGACCTGGAGGGACGGTATGGGGACGGAGGTGGGAGGGGGGTTCAGGATGGGGAACACATGTACCCCCGTGGTGGATTCATGTTGATGTGTGGCAGAACCAATACAATATTGTAAAAAAAAAAAAAAAGACAATATGAGAAAAATAAAAGGAGAAAAGAAGTGAGGGATATATGGAGAGTGGAAGCAAGAGGAATGTCCAAGTGTTTCCCCTTTCTACCTGCTCCAGTTGAGCTGCCCACTCAAGATGTCCTCCAGCATATCTCGGAAGGCCTCTGGCTGTTGGGGACAGTTCAGAGTCCGCTTGGACTCAGGTCTTCTCTTGCTCCAGCTTGCACTTGGTCTCAAATTCTACAGTTGCTCCTGAAGTGCACAGACCCAGGCTAATTGCAGGAGCGTAAACTGCTGGACCTGCCATGTCCAGGGTGGTGTCCCCTTCTTTCATTTGCTCATGCAGCACCTGGTGTCCCACTTTGGCTCCGGGCCCACCCTGTTTGTAAGTCCCTCTCCAGTGTCCATTCTCCACCCAGATACAAAGAGGTGAACGGAGCTGCTTGTTAGGGCTCAGTTGTGCTGAGAAGACCAAGGGTTGCCACAAACACCACTGAGGTGTGCGGGGAGTGCTTCCGTGGCGTTGGCCTGTGGGAGGTCGCCACAGTTCTAGGCGGGTTGTGCACTTTCCCAGGGGAGTTGGTCCCTGGTTGTGACGACCTTGGCATAGCTGAGCAGCTCAGTCTCCCAGGAAGACATGGCAGAGACCCACAGCCACTCACAGCTTGTGGTCTTTGGGGTCGAGACTATAGCAGCCCCCTGCCTTGTGCCTCTGGCTCATGAGCCATCTTCTCTGCCTCTGGGGCTATAGACTCCAGCCACTTTCCCTGCTTCAGCGTTCACCAGGGCGGGGTCCTTTGTCCTATGAAGCACAGTGTTAGAACGTGGTGTCACAGCCTTCCCGTGGGGATGACCTTTAAAATGCTTCTCTGACAGTTCCAGAATTTTCCCTGATCTGCCTCTGTGGTGACATGTTAGACCCCTCAGAGTATCTTCACAGTCAACGCCCGTCCTCTTCTGAGGACTGGCCCTCCAGATCTGAGCCTCTTCACTCAGCTCCCCCTTGCTGTGGGCGAACGCGAGCCTGTGAGCTGCTTCTCTGCAGAGAAGTCCTGTTTGGTACAATCTCTGTGGTGATTTCTCCCTTTTGCTTTTGGAGCACCTTTCTCACTGCACTCCCCTCTGAGTTTCCAAAACTCCCTACTGCTCCTGTGTGTGAGGGGATTTCCTGGTGTGCGGAAACTTTTCCTCCTTCACACCTCCCTCCCAGGGATGCAGGCCCCTAACCCCTAATCCTCTGTCTCCCTTCTCATCTTTATCTTTTTCTCTAACCTCATTTCTCAGCAGATCAGTTTGCCTTTCTGGAAGTCTGGGGTCCCCTGCCAGCATCCAGAAGATGTTCTTCGGGAGTTATTCCACATGCTGAGGAGATTTCTTGATACATTTGTGAGGGAGAAGGTGGTCTCCCCATCCTATTCCTCTGCCGTCTTGAAGGTCTCCTTGGGTGGTTTTCAGTTTTGACAGTGCAGTAATTTTTTATTTTAATATGTTGATAGTTCAGTTCTATCCCCTGAGCTTCTGATGTAAGTGGGTTGGCTTGTCCTACCCATTAGTGTCTTTTGCTTTTAAGCTCTCTATGATGATTCAGTATAGACAAGATTGAGAAGCACCGCAGTAGACTGCCTGGGAAGAGCAGAAGTCTAGAAACTAACATCTGCCCCCAAAGCAGATATGGCAGCCTCTTTCCATGGCAGAAGCCTCTTCACCTTCATGAAAATGCCTCACTTTCTACCGGCGGTTCGCAAGCTTATTCTATTAAGAGCCAGGTAGTAATGGCAACCCACTTTAGTACTCTTGCCTGGAAAATCCCATGGACAGAGGAGCCTGGTGGGCTGCAGCCCATGGGGTCGCTAAGAGTGGGACATGTCTGAGCAACTTTACTTTTCACTTTCATGCGTTGGAGAAGGAAATGGCAACCCACTCCAGTGTTCTTGCCTGGAGACTCTCAGGGATGGGGAGCCTGGTGGGCTGCCGTCTAGGGGGTCACACAGAGTCAGACACAACTGAAGTGACTTAGCAACAGTAGCAGCAGCAGTAATATTTTAGATTTTGTGAGTCAGATGATCTTGGATGCAGCTACTATTCTGTTATTATAAAGCAAAATAGCCATGGAATGTAGGTGAGCAGATGGGTGTAGCTTTGTTCCAATAACATTTTTGTTTGCATAAGAGTGATGAGCAAGATTTGGCCTCTGGACCCTCCCTTGCCAACTTCTACTTTAGAGAGGTAAAGTACAGGTAAGGAACATAGTTGAGAGCCATTGCGTTCACTTTGCAGAACGTAGCCCCATGTGTGAGTAGGTTATTAAAAAGGTGGAGAAGAATATATGAAGATAACCTGCAAAGGAGGATGAGGACCGGGTCAAGCACAGGCCAGGGCAGGGCTGTGGAGAAGCTTGAGTGAGTGAAAGTGTACCCTGAGACAGTTAGGGGCACAGCATGAAAGGGCAGCTGTGGCCAGGCTTCACCACTGGAGTTAAGAGAACATAGATGAGGTGTGTGTATATTTTATATTGTCTTACATTTGTTATTTCTTGCTTGCTTTGGTTTTGCCTTTAGTGGGATGGCAAAAAAAGGATGGTTTTTGCCTTTAGGGGGATGTAATTAGAGAGCCTGGATTTCCTTTTTAATCATATTTAGATATTTTGGGTTCAGAATAAATGTACTTCTATTTTCAACACATTATCATCATTGTAGGTGAATTGAAAATACGTGTCCTTTTACCTCCCTTACCATCTTCTCCAGGGCTGTGTTCACATCAGAACATTTTCTTGTCCACATATCTTCATTAAATTTGTAAAAATCACTTCAAGCATTAAGTTTAAATTGTTGTGATTGAAAGATCAGAGAGATGGATTTCCTGTCCAGTATAGCTTCCAAAGTTTACTTAAATGTATCCTCTTTTCTCCTCCTCTGTCCTCATAATTGATTGCCTGGCTATGATACTGCTTAGCTATTTTAATTCTAAAAACCCAAATTTTATTCACACATTGATACTTTTGAAATTCAGTTGCATCTTTAGGATCAATGGATATATATTGAATTATTGAATCTCTGTTTCATGTTTTTAATGTGAAACCCCTTGTGAAGTTTGTAGTATATCTTCCAATTGACATCTTTTAAAAAAAATTTTTCAAGTATAGTTGACTTAAAATATGTTAATTTCTGCTGTACAGCAAAATGATCGAGTTATACACACATATATATACATATATCAAGGAGATGTGGGATCATCTTTGCTCATGTTTTTGCCTCCACCCTTTTGTGGCACCCACTTCCAGAGTTCATGATGAGTTCCATCTTGGAAAGGACTTCCCTGGTAGCTCAGATGGTAAAGCATCTGTCTGCGATGCAGAAGACCTGGGTTCGATCCCTGGGTTGGGAAGATCCCTTGGAGAAGGAAATGGCAATCCACTCCAGTACTATTGCCTGGAAAATCCCATGAACAGAGGAGCCTGGTAGGCTACAGTCCGTGGGGTCGCAAAGAGTAGGACACAACTGAGTGACTTCACGTTCACATTCATTTTGGAAAACAAATTGAATCTTGCCATATAAGTGTTTCAAAATAATTTTGAACGATCTTAAAGTTTCAACTCCATGGCATAGCACTCAAGACTTTGCTGTCTAATTAAACAAACAAAAAAAAAAACAAAAAAACACAAAAAACAAACAAACAAACAAACAAAAAAACTGGTAGCCTTTAGGTCCAAATTAAAAAAAAAAAAAAAAAGACTTTGCTGTCTAAAGCCTTTCATATCTGGCCCCAAAGAACTGGGTCTCCAGTCTTCTTTGCCACCAGCACTCTCCCTTGTGTGAACTGCTTAATCCCTGATGCCCAGGCATATGATGCGTTATATTCACAGTGTTGTAAAGTCTCTGCGAAATCTTTAATAAAATAGGATTGGTGTTGAGCTGAAAACAGCTAAAGAGAGACTTTTCCTGAAGTTTCATACTTTCGGATGGAAGTGTTTCATTCTTGCAGGAAAGGCTTGACTTTTTATATTAAGTGGTTGAAGAAACTTATGGAATATCGTTATCTGGAGCGATTTAAACACAGACTAGACAGTCTTTGATTGTCTTGGGGATGATTTAGGTAGACCTGTAGAGAGAGGAAAGGTGAAGTTTGAGGTTGTGGTCTGTTCTAAGAGTTTTGGGGTGATTAATGACTATATCTTGGTGAGGTCAAAACATCCAGACAGAAATGAAGATAAAAGTTCACTTAGTCGTCTACTTGCTTGCCTATATGAGTCCAAAGACCTAGATATTTAACAGTTGAATGTATGTAGTTATTTAAATAAACCAGTACATCACAGGACTCCCTTAGTGGTCCAGTGGTTAAGACTCCATGCTTCCACTGCAAAGGGCACAGGTTCGATCCCTGGTCAGTGAACTAATATTCCACATGCCACATTGAACGACCAAAAAATTTTTTTAAAAAAACAACAAAAATAAAAATATATCTCTCTGGTATTTTCTGCTTTTGTATTATTACTATAGTGTAAGCAACCCCAACAGATAAATACTTATTCCCATCTGCCATCAAATAACACATATCAAATTGTAATTAGAAGAATTTTTAAATTAAAACTATGAGTAAATTGAAAATGTTTCCAATTGTTTTTGTTTGGTCTGAGAATAAGATAATAAGGAAGAGAGTAAAATAAATTTTTTCTGATGAACCTTTGGCTCTTTTTTTCATTTTTATACAATGGAAATTAGGAAGTAGCTTATCCACCAGACACATATTTATACGGCTCTGTATTTTAAACTTAGGTACGTATCCTGTGCCCTGGGCTGTCCATATGAAGGAAACATCACACTTCAGAAAGTGACAGAAGTAAGATATATGTCTGCTTTTCTGGTTCATGGTAAAATGATGTCTATTTTTAAAAGTGGGCTCTTTTTCCTGGTGTTTATTACATCTGCACCACAAGGCCAAAGAGAACTCTGGACCGGGAGGCATATTTGATCACTGAGCTAATAGTTGTATTTTAATGCTAAAGACCTAGATTGTGGCTATCACTGTCCAGAGTTAGCATCTGAGCCTTATGATTTGGATGTTCAAAGATGGAGGGAATAAAAACATCTGTTTTGTTTTTATGTGAATAGAACATAGTGAGTGCCCCGTCTACTGTCTTTGGGAATGTCAGGGCCGTTTTTGCGCACATCATTAAACTTTGCCTTGGTTGCCCAGGTGGTGTCCCTCTGCTGTCTCCTGCCTGCTTGACATGTGTATGAGTCCACGCTGCTTCCATGCTTTTATTTATATCCCATAGTTCTCTCTGCTGAGATTCAAGTTGCCAATATTCCAGAGGCAGAGGTAGATATACTATAAAATAATGAAGCTTAATTAAAAAAAAATGATTTGGATGTTCAAAGATGGAGGGAATAAAAACATCTGTTTTGTTTTTATGTGAATAGAACATAGTGAGTGCCCTGTCTACTGTCTTTGGGAATGTCAGGGCCGTTTTTGCGCACATCCTTAAACTTTGCCTTGGTTGCCCAGGTGGCGTCCCTCTGCTGTCTCCTGCCTGCTTGACATGTGTATGAGTCCATGCTGCTTCCATGCTTTTATTTATATCCCATAGTTCTCTCTGCTGAGATTCAAGTTGCCAATATTCCAGAGGCAGAGGTAGATATACTATAACATAATGAAGCTTAATTAAAAAAAATTATTGATGTACAGTTAATGTTGTGTTAATTACTGCTATACAGCAAACTTATTCAGTTAAACATATGCATATATACTCCTTTTCATAGTCTTTTCCATTATGGTTTATCATACCATACTGAATATACTTCCTGTGCTATACAATAGGACCTAGTTGTTTATTCATCCTATATATATAATGTTTTGCATCTGCGTACAAATTAAATTTTGAAGTCCCTTGCTGGCATCAGACCCTCCCAAGGGTCTGTTATTAATTTATATTCACAGTTACATATTCTTTTCTTAAAAAACCATTTCCAAAATAATATGACTTCAGACGCCACAAAACCCAAATCCAACGCTGCCTATACCGCTACTCCTTGCTCTTCTGCCTTCTGCCTCATGCCACGTCTGAACAGACCTCCCACAGCCTCAGGCTCTTCATTCCTGCTCCACAATGCCTGGGGTGCTGCCAAAGAGAACTGTGAAACAGGCAGATCAGAAGTGTTAGAAATTCATGACCTTGCCTGGGTCTTCTGTTCCACCCCAGAGTGGAGCCAACTCCTGGTCTCACTGTCCAAAATGACTCTGGCAAACTGTGTCCCCTCTGCTAAATCCTTCCCTTCACTCACTCCCCTGCATGTGCAACTGCAGAGCCCTTCCTCTCGACACGAGCATGCGTATACATGCTCCATTTGAAAACTTCCTTCCTTTAGTCAGCATCCTTGGCTGGCTAGTTATTGACAATCCTCTCCATCCCACCACAGCTACACTCCAAAGGGCTGTCTGCATTAGTGGTGCCCACCTATCTGTGTGGCATCAACTCTTCATCATGTCCCCAATGATGTCTAGACCCTTCACGCTGTTGGAACCCCTCTTTGTAAGATCGTTAACTTAGCACTGGGATCAAGAAATGTGAGATTCCCCTTGGTGTCCATGGGTTTATTCTCTATGTCTGCGTCTGTATTTCTTTGCAAACAGATTCATCTGTGTCATTTTTCTGCTTCAACATATATAGCACAGGGAACTCATCTCAGTGTTCTGTGGCAAACTAAATGGGAAGGAATCCCCCAAAGAGGGGATAGATGTATAAATAGAGCTGATTCATTTTGCTGTACAGCAGAAGCTAACACAATATTGTAAAGCAACTGTACTCCATATATATATATATATATTTTTTTTTTTAAAGAAATGCAAGATACTATTCAATCCTTCTCTTGACTTCTCAGCATAATTTGGGGGTGGTGACATTCCTTCCTGCCTGCAATTCTTGTAACCCTGGGATTCCCCTGACTCCACGCTTAGAATTTTCCTTCAGTCACTTGGGTGGCAGCTTCACTTTTCTTTACATGGCCATTAAGAAATTCCACCATTTAATAGGCTTTTGGTATAATTAATGACTGTATCTACATAAGGCAAAAAAATCCCGATGGAATCAAAGAGAGAAATTAAATCACCTACATGCTTTCTATACGATTCTAAAGACCTGGATATTTAACAGTTGAATGGATATACTTGAAGAAAGAGGAGGATCAGCATTATGCCTTTTAATCCAAGTTTCCATCCAGTGATAGTCTCCTATCTGGAGTAGGCAGCCCTTCTGAGTGCCTTCAGCCTGTTTTGGATGTTGATTGATACTGCCTTTCTGAAACATCAGTCCAGGTATATCACCACCACTCCACATTCAGTCAAGGTTTTCTGCTGCTCTTTTGGTAGAATCCTCAACCCAAATCCTGCACCCGGTTGCTTTGCAAGGCTGTGTGCTCTTTGAATGCTCTGCCCAGGGCCTTCCTCCCCAGCGTTATGGAGCCCTATTGCCCCTCAGTTTTTACTTTCTTGTTGCAACTGTCCTTTGCATTTGACCTTTTTTTTTTTTTTGCCTTACCTCCTGGCATGTGGGATCTTGGTTCCCTGACCACGGATTGAACCTATATCCCCTACAGTGGGAGCACAGAACCCAGTCACTGGACCAACAGGGAGTTCCCTTGACTTTCCTTCCTAATTGGAATGCCCTTCATATTTGATATTTTAGTTGCCTCAAATTCCACCTGAATATTCTCACATCCTTCCTTTGCCACCTGTCCAACAAGTTGATGCTGACTTTATCTCAAGCTACACTGAGGCCCTTCCTGTTTGACAGATCTAGGTCAATTTCTTTTGCTCCATGCTCTTACAATCTAGTTTCTTTGTTCTAAAATTATTATTTTAGCTGTGTTTACACATTCCCGAGTGGAACTGATTAGGGTCTGTCCTCACTTGGCTGCAGACTGCATAATACCATGAGCCTGGACATCTGCGTCATATCCACCGCACAGGGCAGCGTCTGGAGTAAAGCAGGCACTGAAGACAAACACAAGGCATGAGTTCGGGGGTGACCAGGTGTCTGATTTTGCACAAAGTGATTTTTGTATATTCTCATTTCATTTTTACAACCAAACATTTCAACACTAACTTCACCTTATTACTATGATTTCAAAAAGTTAAGTACTAAGGCTTAGAAAATGTGCTGTATAAAGATATTTTATTGTTTATATTTTATAGAACAGAGACTGGGGCTTCAAAAACTTCATCTTCTGCCCAGCATCATATGAGGACCGTAGATGAGGTTTAAATCTAGGCCTGTTTGGTTGCACAAGCTGTGTCTTTGTCAACATACCATGCTGCCTTAAAGCAAATTCATATTTCTCTTTGAAAGTAATATTACTATTTGACTTGAAGGGAACTTGAAATTTACTAGGCTCAAGATCATCTGTTTATGAGCTAGAAATTTTAAGACAAAAATATTAAGTGTATGTATCAGTTACAAAGTTACTTGATTGGTAGCTCTTGACTGCTAGTTTAATAGCTTGAGGAATACTATTAATAGGTTCAAAGTAAATTTCTGATAGTTTTGTTAGATTAAAGGGCTGGGAAAATAAACCTCCCATTATTGAAATTGTAACATAACTTTATCATTGAACATACAGTTTCACAGATAGATATGGTGCTAAGGCAAATTTGAATGTTAGAAACAGATAATTGCAAGAATATCAATGGACATGAGTTTGAGCAAACTCTGGGAGACAGTCAGTGAGGGACAAGAAGCCTGGTGTGCTGCAATTCCTGGGGTTGCAAAGAGTCAGACACAACTTAGTGACTGAGCAACAACAGAAATGTTATTCATTCATAGTTTTATCTAATGTTTGGGATTCATGAGCAAGGAAAAAGACTAGAAAACTAAAATATATGTTTTCTGTGAATATGCATGTGACCTTAGTTGTGATGTTTACCTCTAGATTATGTTTGCTAAGGAACAACGGGACTTGAGTCCATTGATTTCCATTGTTTTACTTGCTTGCTTTTCCTGGTAGGTGTCTAAGAGACTGTATGGCATGGGCTGTTACGAGATATCCCTGGGAGATACAATTGGAGTGGGAACTCCAGGAAGCATGAAGAAGATGTTGGAAAGTGTCATGAAAGAAATCCCACCCAGGGCTCTTGCTGTTCACTGTCATGACACCTACGGACAAGCCTTAGCAAATATCCTCACGGCCCTTCAGGTATTTTGTAGTGTGTGTGTGTGTGTGTGTGTGTGTGTGTGTGTGTGTGTGTGTGTGTATAAAGGTGTGTATACTCATTTGGCATACAAATGTATCAAGAACTTTAGTGAGATAATGTTTATAAATTGCTAAGAATATAACGTTTAAACAGTAGCCCACACACAGCACATACTCAGGAAATATTTGTCAATTTGCACATGCTTTTTTGGGCAATGGTCTCTTATTACAGTTCGTTTGATTTGGTAAGATTCCTAAACTTGTTCTTTTAAAAAGCATTAATATTCTCAGGGCTATGTCTGTTTCTTTAAACTTTCACTTGTGCTCCGCCTTACTGAAAAATGATGGCATGGTGGAGGGTGCAAAGCACAGAGATAGTAGCACGTATTGTTGTAATCATGTAGCGTATGCTCTTTTGGATAATTTGGTGCTCTGTGATGAGGAAGTATGGTGCTGAAATATAGACCATTTTGTTTAAGATGTTTTCCTGTTGTTGGCAAGCATCCTTTTGAATGAACCCCTGGTTTTTATCAAGTATATTCTGATCAAAATCAAGAGATTTAGAAAGTTGGAGGATTAGGAATCACTTATTAAATTCTAATGGTACCTCAGTTCTTTTTAATGTATTAATTGAAAAGAACACATAAATTGCATTTTAAAATATTTATTGTTAAATCAATGTTATTTCTTAAACTTGACTAAAAATAGATTCACTGGATGTTCTTTGAACCTAAGATTTTGACAACTAAAGATAAGAGTGCCTGAAAGTTTTTTGGTGAGGCTGAAAATCAATGCCTAAAGCTTAATGTCACTGTCCCGCAGTGCACAGTTGTTTGGCAGAAGTTAAAAAAACCCTGTGAAGATCAAGCCCCACAAGGGCTTATTTGGACTTTGTAACATATGTGCAGAAATCCTTATTTATCCTCTGGAAGCAGGCAAGGAACACTGTATTGAATTAGAAGAAAAAATGATATCCCATGGACTTTGGGGCGTGGGAATTTTGACAATTTTCCTTCTCTTTTCTAGTTTCTAAAACAATAGAGAACTAGGCACTGCTTCAGGATTCTGTGTTCAGCTGCAACTGTAACTTATTAAGTGTTCCTCACCAGCAAGTTCCTGGAGAGGTCTGTGTGTGTGTGTGTGTGTGTGTGTGTGTGTGTGTGTGTGTATGTGCACGTGTTTGTCTGTGTGTCTCTCTCTTTTCATATATGGATATATCCTCTCTGCAGTAATGCTTTGAGTTATATTTTATTCATGTACCATATTTATTGCATAATGAGTGATACCTTAGTTTGAGGGAATCCAGGGCTGGAGAAGGAAATGGCAACCGACTCCAGTATTCTTGCCTGGAGAATCCCAGGGATGGCGGAGCCCAATGGGCTGCCGTCTGTGGGGTCGCACAGAGTTGGACACAACTGAAGCGACTTAGCAGCAGTAGCAGCAGCAGCAGCAGCAGCAGCAGCAGGGCTGTAGTGGAAATTCTGGAAACTCAAACATCTAATATTTAAAGTTTATGCCTCTTGAAAATGCTCCAGTGCGAAATATTGCTGTTGCCCAGGTTATAGTTAGGAAGGCCTATATAAGGAGTTTAAAATCAGATACAAAGAATGAGAAGAGGGACTTACATGGTGGTTCACTGGCTCAGACTCCATAGTCCCACTGCAAAGGATACAGGCTCAATTCCTGTCTGCTAACTGAGATCTTACATGCTGGGGGTTTTGGCAGAATAGAAAAAAAAGAATGAAAAGAAAGTAACCTCAATCAGGGGCATGGGGGTGGGGGTGTGGGCATCAGTGTGTGAAAAGAATGTTCAAGCAGATGAAATACCACTCAGGCAAAAGGCCTTGGAGAGGGAGAGGATGTCCCAGGAGCTGAAAGTCAGCTAGTAACGTTATTCAGGGGGAAGCTGAGCTCTATTATAACATTTGCTGTGTTAGTTGAGCTGCAAAATCTCCATTTACAAAGAGATGAGAACTCCATTTCTGGAGCAAAATTTGCCTGTCCATCCTATAACAGCCATAAAGGGTGCAGGTATAGAAAAAGTGCCTGGCCCAGGCAAGATGGGAAGCAAAGGTCAGAACTGACCCCTACCAAATACCACATTCTCAGTCAAAAAAGATGAACCAGCAAAACTCCCAGCTCACAAAGGGAGAAGGCGGCAAGCATAGTCATTCTCAAGGCCTTGGCTGCGAGTAAGGGAGAAATACACAAGCTCCCTTCACACTTCTTAGCTTGTGGGCTCTGATGTGGATTTAGGATTCAAATTCATACTGCCTGCAGAATGTGAAAGACCCGAGCACGTGAGTGGCTGTGGATTAGTAATACCTATAGGTGTCAGGAAGAATATAAATCTTGTCAGAAGGAACATATCTTAAATGTGAGCTGAACTGTTTGGAATCTGTGTGTACGGATGTCTGTGTGTGTCTCTGTGTGTATATATGCATGTGTCTGTGTCTGTGTGTGTAGGTGTCTGTGCATGTATGTGTTTGTGTGTGTATGTGTGTGCGTGTGTCTGTATGTGAATGGGTATGTGTGTGTGTGTCGGGGAGGGGTGGCTATTCTGCTCTGTTCTTGTACAGGTTGGTAGGGAGCGTGTCCTCAAGCACTGGGCATGGCGTGTTTTGTCGCTTTGCTCTGTGCACAAGCTCTAAGTACATGTGGGAGGCAAGGGGTGAGGAAAGTGCACGTGGGGCCTGGCAGGGGCCACAGCCCGGAACTTGATGTGGAGCCACTGTGTAAGCGGGCAGAGGAGAGGGTCAGAGCGGCTCCTGTCAGAAGCGCTGTGCAGCCCGAGGGGCTGGTTCAAATGAACTTTTGAGCAAACGGTCAGAAAGCAAAGACCTGCTGGGGGAGCTCTCCACTAGAACTCAGAGTTTGTCTTTGCTGCTGTCCCCTTTCCAGCGCTGGCATCCAGTGTGATAAGCCAGTGACAGTGGGAAATGTATACACTCCTTTCTCTCTGGATCTCTCTGTAGCTGAGACACTCTCTCAGCGTTTGGGGAGGTCTCTGTTCATCTAGACATGGACTGTCTTTGCAGACCCACGTGTACGGTCCCCCAGCAGCACTAAGACGAGTCAGCCCGGACCCCTCCCCGTTTCCTGTATCCTGTCTCCTCCCCAGTCAAAGCAGCAGCAGCAACAATAACTAGGGTTACCTTGCGTGGAGGAGAAAAAATATGCCTTAGGAAAAAAAGCTGCCAGTGTTTAAATAGAAGGGAAATCAGAGAAAGTTCCACTTCATTATGAAGCAAGCAAACTTTGGCTTCAGGAAGCACTGGCCATACTTCATTCTTTAAAATGGAAATCTTTGAAGTGGCTTCTAGTCAAATTGGTGGTACATGTGGAGTGGATATCATTTGCTTTAATTTAAGGGTTGAGAAACAGTTTACAGTGCTCCAAGCTGGAAGTTAAGATGATGGCATGGAGACATGCAGTAAGTGGAAACTTGGCCACGATGGTCGGAAACAAATGAGAGTTATAAATGGAACATCCCCCCTTGGTCTGGAAAGCACATACTAATCGTGTAATAGAGGGATCTTTCTTGGGTTCCCAGGTTTTATTGTATTTTTTATTATTTAAACAGACTTACAGGACTGTACATGCTTGTATGGGAGTCAAGAATTCATAATTATCAGGTATTCTTTAATATAGAGAAATAATTGAGACTATAGATTTGAGTGGGGGATATTTATAACCACCCAAACCCAAAAGAGCAAGAAAATGAGGTGACAAAACGCACAGCATTGCAGTAACGGAAGAAACGCACATAGTCCAGTATACTTGTCTTAATTGTTATGTAAAAAGTGAGTCTCACCCTTCTGCTTATTCCCAAGTACCTAAGTAAAACACCAGTGAACAAATTATTTAATCTACTTAATACTAAACAATTGCACAGTCTCTGTTTTGCTCCACTCAAATGACTTGAGTCTTCATAACTGGGTAAAACAGAGTAAAACAAATGAGTTCTAATACCACCAATAACAGAACCACATTAATTGGTAGCAAAGACCTTTTCCCTAAAGAAATACAATTTGCCTTTTTTTCTCTTAAGCTTAATATACATTTAGCTAATATGCCTTTCTTCATGATGTTTTCCATATATTTATTATTCTCTTTTAGAAAAACCAAATCTTTTACCTAATTTTTACAATAAAGCATTCTTTTCTTCATATTGACTCTCACTAAACCACATTTAAATGCTACCAAACAGCAAATATGTCCTCATGTAATTGATTCTTGAAGTTCTCAAAGAAAATTTTTTAGATTCCAAATTGCCTTCTCAGTTCTGCGCCTATAGAATGTATACAATGATTTATATATCCTCAGATTTTGCAAGACTGAGATGAGGTACAGAGTTTCTAGAACATTTGTCTTGGTAACAGTGCATGTGGTTAGCACTTCATATTATTACAGTCTTTGCAATTAAAACTATTACTACTGCTGATATATTAATAACAATAATAATAACCTTTGTTACTCAAAGAGCTAGAGGACAAAGCATTGCTTTACAAATGTTCAGTTTAGTTCAGTTCAGTCGCTCAGTCATGTCTGACTCTTTGTGACCCCATGAATCGCAGCACGCCAGGCCTCCCTGTTCATCACCAACTCCCCAAGTTCACTCAGACTCACGTCCATCGAGTCAGTGATGCCATCCAGCCATCTCATCCTCTGTCGTCCCCTTCTCCTCCT
>SJYC01048117.1:0-45778 GCA_006408675.1 Madoqua kirkii | reverse complement strand
CAGTTTTTGTACTTTTCTCTTTCAAGATACTTAAAAACGGAAAGCCAGCACATAGAAACAATTAGTTTTCTATTAGAAAAAGGAATACAGAGTAAAATATTACAAAGATTCTTGGCTATCCTTGGCTATGTGAGATATATTTAAAACATAGACTCTAATTTCAAACAGATTCCATGTATAACATTAATGTAAGTTTGGGGATTTTTTACTTTTTATTTCTCTACCACATTCTGGTCCCTAAGAGACATAATACAAAAAAAAAATGCTCCAATAATATACAGCCTATATTCCTGGTAAACAAGTTGGCCTGGATCCCTATTCTTTTTTTTTTTTTCCTAGATTTGAACATTTAATATAATTCACTAAATTTACAAAAATAAATTAAACTTTCAGATTTAATTACATAATTTATTTAAAATATTGATAGTATAGATAGTTTATAATTTTGTCATATAGGTTGTTTCAGTTATTTTAGAGATAAGAAACATATTTTAAAGAAATAGAACATAAATAGTATGTGCATCTAGAGGTTCCTTAAAGAGATGGTGATAATCATGACATACAGGGTGGTTTATGTCATTAAATTAAAATAGTCTATCTCTTCTTTGATAAAATAAATTCATGATCTGCAGTCCTATTGCAGTATTTGATATGGTATGCAAAAGTCACTGGATCCCTGTTCTTTAATATCTTGGTGAAGTAGACTAGAAAATGAAAATCTGCAGATTCCTTTTTTCTCTGTGTAGAGTCAACCAAGGTCTGAGTTCCTTTCTTTATCCCCTCACTTGACTAAGTCTCCAGAAGCAAAATTGTCCTCAATGCTAAATGTGTGCCTTATTCTATACAAACTTGAAAAAACTTGAAACTTGACTCTTTGTAGCTCAGAGGCCTGCAGAAGCCCAAAAGGACTTGACCCAAAAGAGGCAAGAAGGACTACCTAGCCAAGAAATCTATGTTGTTAAAACCTACATCCCCTGTGCTTTATAATTCAACTGCTATTCATTCAGTAATCATATCAGTCAATAATTAATTGGTGGACCTCTATTCCATGATAAGTACTATTACCTGGTAAAGATAGGATATAGTAAAGGGTTTCAACAAGGAGCTCTCAGATCAGGGATGGAGAAAGGAAAGTAAAGGCACAGTTATTAGTAAATAGAGTGAGGGCACTGGGTAAGAAGCATATAGGAAGTGTGCTCTCTGCCTTGGGGTCAAGAATGCCTTTGAACTGAAAGTGAAAGGCAACAGAAATTGACCAAATGAATGTCTAGACAAGTAGGGTGGGGACAGAGTTAGTCATCCTCCTTTACCTCTTACCTGCTACCATTCCCACCTTGCTGGCATGCTGGCCCACCTCATACACCTGACAATGATCTTGTAATTGGGATCCTGGGTTAACTGATAACAATCTTTGATGCTTTCCATGATCTCCCCTTGAGAAAGTTGGGATAATTGGAGTGAGATGTGCCAATGAACTGGAGTCAGCAAATGCAGTGTGAGTCAAATATAAAAGTCATTCCGGCTCAGGACTGAGCCTCAGACTGAATGTGAACCAAGTCTATTAGTATTTCTCCTTTCTTTATCAAACAAGGACTGTTTGACTTCTTGTCTATCAAATGTGCAAGCTAAGTTGCTTCAGTCGTGTCTGACTCTTTGCAACCTCGTGGACTGTAGCCTGCAAGTCTCCTCCATCTGTGTGATTCTCCAGGCGAGGATGCCGGAGTGGGTTGCTGTGCACTCCTCCAGTGGATCTTCCTGAACCCTTTCCCATGTCTCTTTTTCTCCTGGATTAGTAGGCAGGTTCTTAACCACTAGCACCAATATTTATATATTATGTAGTATATATAATACATTTATATAAGTATAAATATATTTATATATTGAATACTATATAATATCTATATATTACATAGTATATGATCCAGAAATATATCATATAAACATATAACTATATAATATATACATATTTCATTATATATATTTATATATATATATAGCTCAACTTTAAAATATTTTCATCCATCAGTGGACACTTAGTTTCCATGCTTTGACTATTGATAATAATACTGTAGTGAACTTGGAGGTGCAAATATCCTTTCACCTTAACTTTTTTATTTCTTTTGGATGTTTTCAGATGTAGAACTCCCTGATTGCATGGTGGCCCTATTTTAAATTTTTTGAGGATTCCCCATACTTTTTGTGTAGTAACCAGTAGTGCACAAGGGGTTCCTTTTTCTGCATATCCTCGACAGCATTTTTTGCTGATTATCAGCCTAAAATGTTTAAAGTGATAACTCAAAGTGATTTTTATTTCTCTAACGTCCATTGATTTTGAACACCTTTTCATTTTGTTGCTCTGTCATTCATTTGTGTCCGACTCTTAGACCTCATGGACTGCAGTGCAGCAAGCTTCCCTGTCCTTCCCCATCGCCTGGAGTTCACTCAAACCCATGTCCATCGAGTCGGTGATACCATCCAAACAGCTCATCCTCTGTCATCCCCTTCTTCTCCTGCCTTCAATCTTTCTCAGTGAGTTGGCTCTTCACATCAGGTGGCCAAAGTATTGGAGCTTCAGCTTCAGCCCTAGTCCTTCTAATGAATATTCAGGGTTTATTTTCTTTAGGACTGATTGGTTTGATATCCTTTATGTCCAAGAGACTCTCAAGAGTCTTCTCCAACACCACAGTTCAAAAGCATCAATTCTTCAGTGCTCAGCTTTCTTTATGATCCAACTCTGATATCCATACATGACCACTGGAAAAACCATAGCTTTGACTAGACGGACCTTTGTCAGCAAAGTAATGCCACTGCTTTTTAATATGCTGTCTAGGCTTGAGATAATATTTCTTACCAGGAGGAAAGTGAAAGAAAGTGAAGTCACTCGGTCGTGTCCGACTCTTTGCAACCTGTGGAATGTAGCCCACCAAGCTCCTCCATCCATGGGATTCTCCAGGCAAGAATACTGGAGTGGGTTGCCATTTCCTTCTACAAGGAGGAAGCATCTTTTAATTTCATGGCTGCAGTAACTATCCCCGTTTACTATTCACACATCATCTTTGCATAAATGTTTATTCAGATCTTTGCCCATTTTTAAAATGGGAGTATTTGAAATGTTTGTTATTGAGTTCTATGAGTGTTTCAGTTATATATGTATGTGTATTCACACCTATATATATGTGTGTGTGTGTGTGTGTGTGTATTCTTTTTGAAATAGTTTCCTTCCTATGCAGTAAGTGTTTGTTGTTTATCTGTTTTATGTATAGTAATGCTTTTGAACTGTGGTGTTGGAGAAGACTCTTGAGAGTCCCTTGGACTGCAAGGAGATCCAAGCAGTCCATTCTGAAGGAGATCAGCCTTGGGATTTCTTTGGAAGGAATGCTAACGCTGAAACTCCAGTACTTTGGCCACCTCATCCGAAGAGTTGACTCATTGGGAAAGACTCTGATGCTGGGAGGGAGTAGGGGCAGGAGGAGAAAGGGACAACAGAGGATGAGATGGCTGGATGGCATCACTGACTTGATGGGCGTGAGTCTGGGTGTACTCTGGGAGTTGGTGATGGACAGGGAGGCCTGGCGTGCTGCCATTCATAGGGTCGCAAAGAGGCAGACACGACTGAGTGACTGAACTGAACTGAACTGAATGTATATGTGCTAATCTCCAACTCCCATTTATCGCTCCCCTGTCCTTTCCCCTTTGATATCCATCACTTTGTTTTTTCTATGTCCATGAGTCTGTTTCTGTTTTGTAAATAAGTTCATTTGCATCATTTTTTAGATTCCACATGTAAGTGTTGCGATGCAATATTTTTCTGTCTGATTTGCTTCACTTAGTATGATAATCTCTCCATACATCTATGGTATTTCAAATGGCATTGTGGCGCTCTTTTTATGGCTGAGTAATCTTCCATTGTATATATGTACCACATCTTCTTTATCCATGCTTCCGTCAGTGGACACTTGGGTGGCTTCCATGCCTTGGCTATTGTAGGCAGTGCTGCTGTGTACACTGGGGTGTATGTTTAATTTTGTTATTTGGATTTAGGTGTCATCTTCAAAAATGTCAATGTCAAGTAGCATTTTTTCCTGTTTTCTTCTGGAAATTTCATATTTTCAGATCTTATATTTAAATCTGTATTCCATTTCAAGTTAGTTTTTTGAGTGATGTAATACAGGGACCTTTTTTTAATTTGATTACCTGTGAATATCCATTGTCCCAGTGCTATTTATTCAAAAGGTTACCCTTTCTCCAGTGAGTCTTCTTGGGTTGTTTGTTAAATATTGGCTGAACTTATATAGTTGGTTTATTTGGGGACTTTTTTGAAAATTAATTTTTTTATTGCAGGATAAATGCTTTACAGAATTTTGCTGTTTTCTGTCAAATTTCAACATGAATCAGCCATAGGTATACATATATCCTCTCCCTTTTGAAACTCCCTCCCACCTTCCTCCCCACCCCAACTCTCTAGGTTGATACAGAGCCCTTGCTTGAGTTTCCTGAGCCATACAGCAAATTCCTGAATCTTGATTCTGTTCCATTGGTCTATTAGTCTGTTTTTGTCAGTACCATACTGTTTCGATTACTAGGCATTCATACTCTAACTTACAATCAGGAAATATGATACCTTCTGTTCTGTTCTTTCAAAGGATTATTTTTCCTTTTTTGTTTCCTTGTAAATTTTAGGACTTTTTTCCACTTCTATAAAAAATGTCATGGGAAACTTGATAGGAATTGCATTGAATTTATAGATACCTTTTGGTAGTATTGTTATTTTAACAATATTAATTCTTCAATCTATGAACATGGGAAACCTTTCCATTTATGTCTCTAAGAAATCTTTAGATTTCTTGAATCAATGTCTTGTAGTTTTCAGAGTAAAGATCTTTCACCTCCTTGTTAAGTTTATTCCTAATTATTTTTTGGTGAATGTTATTGTAAAATGGAAGATGTGTATAAGAGACAGTGTTTAAAGTGATAACTCAAAGTGATTTTTATTTCTCTAATGTCCATTGATTTTGAACACCTTTTCATTTTGTTGCTCTGTCATTCATTTGTGTCCGACTCTTAGACCTCATGGACTGCAGTGCAGCAAGCTTCCCTGTCCTTCCCCATCGCCTGGAGTTCACTCAAACCCATGTCCATCGAGTCGGTGATACCATCCAAACAGCTCATCCTCTGTCATCCCCTTCTTCTCCTGCCTTCAATCTTTCTCAGTGAGTTGGCTCTTCACATCAGGTGGCCAAAGTATTGGAGCTTCAGCTTCAGCCCTAGTCCTTCTAATGAATATTCAGGGTTTATTTTCTTTAGGACTGATTGGTTTGATATCCTTTATGTCCAAGAGACTCTCAAGAGTCTTCTCCAACACCACAGTTCAAAAGCATCAATTCTTCAGTGCTCAGCTTTCTTTATGATCCAACTCTGATATCCATACATGACCACTGGAAAAACCATAGCTTTGACTAGACGGACCTTTGTCAGCAAAGTAATGCCAAGGACAGAGGAGCCTGGCGGGCTACAGTCCATAGGCTTGCATCGTGTCAGACACGACTGAAGTGACTGAGCACACACAATTACATTTAACTCGTTTTCAGTGGAGTCTTTAGGATTTTCAATACGTAAAATCATGTCACTGGCAAATAGAGATGGTTTTATTTCTTACCTTCCAGTGCTGATGTCTTTTCTTTTTCTTGCCTGATTACTTTGGCAAGGACTTCCAGTATTATATTGAATAAAAGTGGCAAGGATGAGGCTATGGATTAATTCCCTGCCTGGGTATTGTAGGGGAAATCTCCCTGCCCATAGCTCTGCTCTGTGGAATATCTGCATTGCCTGCCTGCTTCTCAGCTCCAGTGTTGCTGCGCTAAGCAACTTCTAAGTGTTCTCACTAGTCCTTCACATCAGATGGGCCCTAGGGTCACACTCTGAAGCTTGTTGGACTGTAACTCAGCTACCTTGTCTGGGGATGGACAAATCAGGTCCTTTTGTTGTTGTTGTTGTTCAGTCACTAAGTCATGTCCAACTCTTTGTGACCCCGTGGACTGTAGGATACCAGGCTTTTCTATCCTCCACCATCTCCCAAAGTTTGCTCAAATTCATCCGTTTAATCAATAATGCCATCTAACCATCTCATCCTCTGTCATCCCACTTTTCCTCCTGCCCTCAATCTTTCCAAGCTTAGGGACTTTTCCAGTGAGTTGGCTCTTTGCATCAGGTGGCCAAAGAATGGAGCTGCAGCCTCAGCATCAGTCCTTTCAGTGAATATTCAGGGTTGATTTCCTGAATATTGACCAGTTTGACTGCTTTGATCTCCTTGCAGTCTAAGGGACTCTCAAGGCTCTTCTCCAGCACCACAGTTCAAAAGCATCTATTCTTTTGTGCTCAGCCTTTTTTATGGACCAACTCTCACATCCGTACATGACTACTGGAACCCTTAGAGCCACCAAAACTCCTTGCTTGAGGATCTGACTCAGGAAGACCTACGTCTGTCCTTTTCCCTGGTAAGATTGCAACAGGAGCTTGGTTCCATAATTCAGCAAAATTGATGGCTGGCACTACTACTTAGATTTTGCAGGTAGGAACTCAAGCTTCCAAGACCCAAGTGCTATTGTTGCAGGCAACATGCACCCTCTTTTCTCTCTCATGGTCAGATTCCCAGTGAAGGATATCTGAAGATTCCTGAAATCCCTGTGGAGCAAGGTCAGAGCAGGGGTTCCCATAAAGTGATCCACAGCACTGAGTGGAGACTGGATGTTTCCCTGGGCTCTCTTTTCCCACTGGAAATGTCATAGGCTCAGGGGGAACTCTTGGCACAAGGCTGCTCCAGCCTGGGGGACAGGCAAGGAGGTCAGTGTGTAGCCACTTTTCCTATTAATGAGGTCTCTTTTGGTGTGGGTAATGCAGAGGTGCTCAGCCTTTTCCCTGTGTTCTAGAATTCTCATAACTGTCTTGTCCATGAATAGTTGTTAGCTGTTTTTGGGAGCGGGGGACAAAGTCAGGAATGACCTATGGTATCACTATGATGACGTCCCTCCTTTCGGCTTTTAGTGGTTAGGAAATTGTATTGATTTTCAAATATTTGGAAAATATAAATTAGTACAAAGGAAAATGAATTACTTATAATCCTACCTCAGAAGGAGTATTAGTATTAGCTGTCAAAATAGGTCATTTTCATTTATATATGCATGAATATATTTATGTGTGTGTGTATGTGTATATAAGTGTGTGTGTGTGTGTGTGTGTGTGTGTATGTATGTGTATTTTATGGGCTTCCCAAGTGGTGCTAGTGGCAAAGAACCTGACTGCCAGTGGAGGAGATGCAGGAACATGATTTTGATCTCTGTATTGGGAAGATCCTTTGGAGGAGAGCACGGCAACCCACTCCAGTATTCTTGCCTAGAGAATCCCATGGACAGAGGAGCCTGGCGGGCTATGGTCCATAGGATCAAAAAGTGTGGGACTTAACTGAAGCGACTTAGCATGCATGCATGTATATGACATTTTATTGCAATATGCTTTATTATTTATTTATTATTTATTAAATCGAAGGTTTGTGATAATCCTTTGTTGAGCAAGTCTATTGGTGCTATTTTTCAACAGTTTTATATTTTATTGAAGGTATATGCATGATTTTTTTTAGACATAGTGCTACTGCATATGTAATAGCAAGAGTACAGTGTAAATATTATTTTTATATGTATTAGAGAACCAAAACATTTATGTGACTTGTTTCATGCAATGTTTACTTTTTGTGGTGGTCTGGAACCTGCAGGATCTCTGAGGTCTGCCTCTTTCATGTATGTGTGTGTGTGTGCGTGTGTGCCTGTATATACAGAAAATGAAAGAATGATTGATACTGAACTACATAAATCTGCACTTCATGACTCATATAACTCCCTCCCTTATATGTAGGCAGTTGGATATATAAGAATTGATTTGGGGAAAGAAGTCTATGCTGAAAATATGGATTTAGAAGTGGCAGTATTTGTTGTTGTTTAGTCACTAAGGTAGCAGAATTTTGATGGTGGTTTAGTCGCTAAGTCATGTCCAGCTCTTGAGACCCCATGGACAGTAGCCTGCCAGGCTCCTCTGTCCATGGAATTCTCCAGGCAAGAATACTGGAGTGGGTTGCATTTCCTTCTCCAGGGGATATTCCCGAACCACGTATCAAACCTGGATCTCCTGCACTGCAGGTGGATTCTTTACCGGTTGAGCTAAGGGAAACCCATATATAGAATTCAGTTCCAAGGGATTCTTGAGATGATAGAGAGGAAGGAAAGAACATTGTATATTTAATGATTAAGAGACAGAGAAAAGTGGATATTTAGGAGACAGAATAGTGACTCATGAGATAGGAGGAAACCAAGATTGTCTTGAGTGTGAGGCTCCTAAGGAAGAAGTCTATCGAAAAAGGAGGTGGCCCTCAGTGCAAGACGCTGGAAAAGGAAAATGAAGACCAGCAGTGATAATACTGTCTTCACTTTATAGCTTCTCGCTTCAGAATTTTGCTGAGAAGGAGCTTGAGTTCTTCAAAACTTTAGCATTTACATAACCTGATTACTGTCTTCTCTTTGACTTCATTTCTTATAATCAAATCTTTCACCCAACTGTACTGTATTTTTATTCATGGGGCAAGATGAGAATCTATGTTTTATATAAACACACTACTATTCCTTTATTGCATAACCTACTAGTTCCTCAGAGATACAAAATATTCAGCTATGACACATACCACATACTGTCTTGTTATATTCTTGAGTGGATCTCTAGAGTTTCTATGCTGTGACATTAGCTGATATTTTTTGAACTTTTAAACTATGTTTTACATGCATTATTTTATTTTGTCCTTGTAACAATCTTATAAATTAATTTTTTATACCTATAATTTTTTACATGAGGGAACTGTGGCTTTCCAAGACTAGATTAGTTGCCCAAAGCCCTTTATCTGAAAGGTAGTAAAAGTCAGTCCAATTTATCTTACCTCTTCCTATCTGTTTGGTCATTTATTTTGTATAAGTACCATACTTTTAATTAATATGACTTTATATTAGATTTCAAATCGAGTATTGCATGGCCCTTTTATGAGTCTTATTATGAAAGTGAAAGTGAAGTCGATCGGTCGTGTCTGACTCTTTGTGACTGTAGCCTACCAGACTCCTCCGTCCATAGGACTCTCCAGGCAAGAATACTGGAGCGAGTTGCCATTTCCTTCTCCAGGCCATCTTCCCAAATCAGGGACTGAACCCGGGTCTCCTGCATTGCAGGCAGACCCTTTACACTCCAAGCCACCAGGGAAGCCCTGAGTCTTATTATCAACCCTGTTAAATTATTTTATGTATTTAAGTAATTGAATTTTAACTGAATTTGGCCCAAATTTCATCCTCCAAATATCTATTTTATTAAATATCTTGACTAATTTAGAGAGGATTGGTTTAAGAATATCATCTCCCCATTCAAAAAAATTGGCAAGTTTTTCCTTCTGTTCATATTTTGGTTTGTATAAAAATGAAATTTAGTGATTTTTTTTTTAATGTAGAAGGCCTATGAACTTTGGTTTCCTCCCTGGTTGAGAATCATTGTAATATTCTCTACTGTTTTTCTTCTTGATTTTTAATTGCTTCTTCCTGTGTGCTACCAATCTCTCCTTGTCCCTTCATTCAGAAATTATCTCTCTCACATTAATGGTATAATGGTGAGCTAGAGTGGTATAACTGCCTTCCAGAAATTAATATAAATCTCACCAAGACTCATTAATTAATTAATAAATAAACCTCATCAAATTTCACAGTAGATTCTTATATTAAGTTGTGTTTGAAATGTTTAAATATATTCATATTAAATATGTGAATACCTTGAGCAATTTCCTTTGGAAAAAAGTTTTCTTGCAGGATATGGAAAATATGTTTATGACATCAATTTCCTGAGGTAAAAAAAAATGTTGAGGTTTGAAGGGGATGCTTTGAGAATTAGATTATTTTACTTTGATCTCATAATAACAACAGATAACTAAATAAAGCTCACATTTCTTAGTAAAACGTTTGCAGTTCAGTAAACATTCTTAAAGGAAACATTCGCTTCAGTAACCAAAACCCACTGTTTTCATTGAAGGCCCAAATTAAAAGAATACTGTTTCTATTCTGTAAGGAAAGAAAAATCTTATTTATTTTTCTATGTAGACATTTTGGAACATTTCCCCTTGAAATTACACAAGACTTTATAGATAACAGACCTGAGAGCAAAAAGAATCAGGATCCACATAATCTGTAAGAAGACCACAGTGTTATCCATAACAAATCTACTTAAAAAGCATTAAAAACAGGGGGATTCTTTTTGATTGCTAAGACAATGTCAATAAATAGATAAAAGCAACTTTCTGGGGTTTATCCTACTGTATTGTTGCCTTGTTGCTTAAAAATAGACATTAAGCTCCTTGTTGACTAATAAAGTCCTCCATGTATCGGAAATCATGTAAATTGAGAGAAAATTGTGGTTTAGAAATGTTACTGGGTTATGTAATGTGGTTATCGTGTTTAGTAAAAACCATGCTATCTTACTATAGAAACAGGGAACAAGAAATACGTTCCTGTTTGAAATTCCAGGTGAGTGATTCCATGTGTGGTCTAGGTGGGAAGACATACCAAATTTATAAGTGAAAATGAAACCACTCTTTCCTTAAGGAAATTTTATATGTGCTATAGCATGGAGGCAGAAGAGGAAAAGCCTCTCTTGGCCTTTGGCTTGAAGTATACAATTGGGAAGAGGACATTAGTAAGAAAATTTCTTATGGCAAATATGTGTGTTGTTTTTATCCTTCAATCTTGATGCACAAAGTTAGATACATAGGTATAAAAGCATTGATTACCTTCTTGTAAAAAATCCTGCCTCACTATGGCTTTTTAAAAAGTGCTGACTTGGTTATCAAAGTGAGTTCATATTCTGGCATGACAAAAATAGGCCGGAACTAAGTTGAAAATAGCCCAAGAAAGAGGGCCAGTCTCTCCAGCTTACACAGACCAACCTGTATGCTCTGAGATCTTAGATCTCCTTTGTATCTTGCTCTCACGTATTTCACCCTTGCAAGCATTTTAGAAACTGCTCTGTTTTTAAGGGGGGAAATAGTGGTGGCGGGATTAGGTCATGGTAAATTGGTAAAGAGAATTTGGGGCTTCTTACTAATTCAGGATTCAAATAGAGACAGTGGTCTTTAGTAAATAGAGGAATTCTGGATTAAATGAGCAGGTATTGGAGATAAAAATGAATTTTGTTGAATTCTGTTAAGTTAAAGTAAATAAAAGCAGTAGACTAGATTATCTACAACGTATCTTTGCAGTTATCTTTCTGTGCACTGAAGCAGTGCTTTCTTTTCTTCAGTTTAGAAAGAAAATCATTAAGTGTCTACAAATGAGTTTCTGCATTGTACTGACCTGCTATGCGAATACAAAAAGGAAAGAAAAGAGCATGGATATCAAAGATAGAGAGTAAGAATAAGATTACATGAGGATCACTTGTGGTTGTAGAAATGAAAAAGTTAAGATGAGCAAGGGACTTATAATTTCATATTCCATGAAAATGGTTCAGGAAATTTATTCAGCCTGCTCAAAGTTTACTAGGACTCCATGTTTCAAATACACTCCACCCCATACTTTCAGACATATGTTAGAATGTAAACCTATCTGCAGCACCAATATACAAACATAATATAAAGAAAATAGTGCCATTCTATATGTTTCATATGTGTGATTAAGGACAACAGGATTGACCAATTTTTTTTTAGCAGATAATAGAGTGACTGACAGTAAAGACTCTCATAGAGAATGTGGACAGTCTGGTAGAGAGCTTTTCTGTTGTACAGGAAGTGATCCCTATATAAAGTCCAAGCCAGGCAAAGACTGGCTTGACATTGCTAAGACAACATCAATAAATAGATAAAGGCAACGACAATAAATAGATAAAGTCCAAGCCAGGCGAAGGTGGCTTTTACATCCTGAGGACAACTTTGGTGTCCTCAGGTCTAAGATGGGAGAATTGACTGAGTGATCTCTGAAATTCCTTGTTTTTGTTATTTAGTTGCTCAGTCATTTCGACTCTGCAATGTAACCTGCCAGGCTCCTCTGGCAAGGGATTTCCCCGGCAAGAACACTGGAGTGGGTTACCATTTCCTCTTCCAGGGGATCTTCCTGACCCAGGGATCAAAATCCCTTGACTGACTGTCAAAAACATGTAAAGTTATGCATAGTTCTGTCCATTGCCAGAAAATAAGGAACCAAAGGAGACAAGTGGTGAAACATGAGGGTGTTTCAAACTCGTGGTCTTCCAAAGTAGTATATTTAGGGAGAGATTAGAGGAAGATTTCTCCCTCGACATGTTGAATTTCTCTATTTGCCATTAAAAGGATTTAAGTGGGATAAAATTGTCTTTCGATCAGTATAGTCCCGTGAGACAATAGCCTACATCAGAATTAGTTTAGGAGGGTGACATCATCAAGATGGTCATGTAATCATTCCTGGCTTTGTCCCCCCTCACAGGAAGGACAGCTAACAACCTCATAGGCAAGACACCTCTGAGAGAATCCTAGAACAGGAGGTGAAGCTAAAGCCCTGTGTGCTCCTCGCCCCTATTATCACAGAGGCCATGACGGATTGCACTAGAAGGGTTAGAGGAACAAGTGCACACTGACCGCGTTGCCCCTCCCAGGTCCATGCAGCCCCATGCAGAGAGGTCTCCTCCGAGCCTATGATCCTTCCAGTGGGGAAAGAGCCCGGGGACATCGAACTCCCCTGCAACACTGTGGGAGTCCCTGCTCGTACTTTGCCCCAAAGGGATCACAAGGGAATCCAATGGCTCAACCACTAGAAGTTCTCTTGGGACAAAGGAGGGAGAGGCTTTCAATAACCAGTGGTCAGTTTTTGAAAGACCAAGTTCTTTCCCACAGAGTCTGCATAGCAATCTCAAATCGCTTCTTTGCTCTAATGCAAGACCCACATTGGTGGCACATTCTGCTGAAAGAACTAACTTGAGTCCAGATTTGCCTAACTTGGGTAAATACCCCCAAATGGAGTTTGAAACCTTGAAGATGGGTTTGTCTTACCTAGGCAGAAGTATCAATCATAGCCCCACCTGTTACTGATCTTCTCTCCTGACCATCCACACCCACCGCATATTTGGGAAAATTTGGGAGTTGTCTGAAGTGGCCCTCCTACCTGGAGCTTGGTCCCAGGCCCACCTGACAGGAGGGATTGGTGAGACCACCTGGAAACTGGTAAACTCAGCAGTCCTCCAGCCAAGAGGTGGCAGGCAGGGCCGACCACCTTCAGAGCAAAGCCAATGGCCCTATTCGGACAGGGAACTTGAGACACTGGTCAAATGCACAGATACCAATGTAAGGAATCAAGGACTGTGAAAAATCAGGAAAGTACAGCACCACCAAAGAAAAGTAATACAACTCCAATAACTGACCTTAAAGAAGCAGAGATCCATGAAACGCCAGGCAAGTTCAGAATAACCCTCTTAAAGAGCTTCAGTTAACAGAAGAACATGCAACTACACAGAATTAAGAAAAAAAAGAAGAAGAAAATTAGAAATTCAACAAAGTAATAGAAAACATCAGAACAAAGAATCAAACAGAAATCTGAGAGCTGAAGAATACAGTAACTGAGCTGAAGTAGTCGATAGAGAGAAATGCATACTCAACCATGCGGAACAGTCAGTGACCTGGAATACAGCATGCGTGAAAGTATCCAGTCAGAAATGCAAGAAGCAAAAAGAATGGAAAGAGGGTGAAGCATGCCTGGGGGATTTATGGGCCACAATGAAAATAAATAATCTTTACAATATGGGAATTTCAGAAGAAGAAAAAGAGGACATAAAGTATATTTAAAGAAACAATGGCTGAAAACTTCTAAAAGCGGAGGAGAGAAATAAACATCCAGATCCAAGAGGCCCAAAGGAGCTCGAATAACTTGACCCAAATAGGGCGACACCAAGATATTGATACGTTATAATCAAGTTGTTAAGGTTAAAGAAAGAGAAGGAATTTTAAAAGCAGCAAAAGATCCTGTATCTAACCTGGACTGGCAATTCAGTTTTATATGATATTATACATGTTTCTATACCATTCCCCCAATCATCCCACCCTCTCCCTCTCCCACAGAGTCCAAAAGAACCAGTACAATATTGTAAAGTAATTAGCCTCCCATTAAAATAAATTTAAATGAAAAAAATAAAGCAGCAAAAGAAAAGAGACATTACAGATAAAAGAATTCCCACAGGGCTGAAATCAGTGGATTTCTCAACAGAAACTTCTCAGGCCAGGAGAGACAATGGGCTGAAGTATTCAAAATATTAAAGAATTAGAAGCTGTCAAGCAAGAATGCTATCCATAGTGAAACTGTCCTTCAGAAATGGAGGGATAAAGACTTTCCTAGAACAATAGCTGATGGAATTCATCATTGTTAGCCCTGCCTTATAAGAAATGTAAAGTGATTTCTTTGAGTGGAAGTAAAAGGATACTAATTAGCATCATGAAAACATAAGAAAGGAGTATATAAATCACTGGTAACGGAAAATATGTAGTCAGAGTTGGATTCTGTAACGTGATAATGGGGATACCTAATTCGCTTACAATGCCACTTTAAAACATAATAAAAACAAATACCAGTACAATAATCTGTTATTAGTTACACAATTTAAAAAATGTAAATTGTAACAATATTTTTTATGTAAGCTCCATGATAACCTCAAGGCAAAACCTGTACTTATACAAAAGAACATATAAAGAAAGTTAAAGCATTCTGATACCACAGACATCAAAATACAAGAAAGACAAAGGAGCAAGGAAAAAAGGAACAAGACAAGCAGACACAATTAACTGCAAATTATCAATGGTCACTACTGAGAGCTGCTCCAGGCTTTGGACGCTCCTATCAGGACATTCCGTGGGGGCCCGAGACGCACACAGCGGCTGGGGGCTCGGCCAAGCCTCTCAGCCTGAGATTCTCGCTGCAGCCGGGTGGGTTTGTATGGACAGGCTTGTCCATCTGTGACTTCATTAAGGCTTGCAGTCCATCTTCAGTGCTTCCCCTTGCAGAACCTTGTAAGATTTCAGCTGGCAAAGCAGACTTGTGGTTTGCAGAGTCCCACTGCCAGATCAATAAGGCCGACTGGGAAGAAGGGATACGAGTTTGGAACTGAGGGGCAAGAACTTAGGGTTTGGAACTAAAGGGCAAGAATTTAATAACTTGTTCCAGCAAGCCGCTAAGAAATAGGGTGTTAAAAAATGTTGCCTCAGATCTGTTTTGCAGCCAGTGTTTATGTGATTTTGGTAGGGTGCACACATGCTAAGTTGCTTCATTTGTATCTGACTCTTTGCAACCCTATAAACCATAGCCCGCCAGTCTCCTCTGTCCGTGGGATTCTCAGGCAAGAATACTGGAGTAGGTTGCTGTGCCTTCCTCCAGGGCATCTTCCAGACACACATCGAACCCATGTCTCTTATTGGAAGGTGGATTCTTTACCACTGATTTTGTAAATCATGTGAAATCATATATAAGATTCACAGGTATACCTTGCAATCTGAATCTACTGCGTTCATGTCCTGAGTTTAGACAGTAGGAGTCTGGATAGTGAATAGGGTCTTCTACGTCTATTTTATTCCTGAGTTTTGGATAGCAAGAGTGAAAGTTCAGATAATGATGGATATAGTTTTATAGTTTCCTAAAAATTTAGCAGTCTGTTTGCTTATTGAGTTTATATAAGATGGAGTTGAATACTGAGGTGTACCTGTATTTTATTCCAGGTACAGTAATAGCAAAAGCTTATTTATTTATTTACAGTAATAGCAAAAGCTTACTGAAAAAAACAGTTTTCCTTGAACGTTTGTTTTATGTAGATAGGTAAACACATATATGTATATAACATATTCCACATATCATAGCACTAGACCATTTAAAAAATTTGATTTGATTAAAGCAAAATAAAATTTGATATTTCTTTGGACTTGTTAAATGGGGCCCTTTCTACATTTCTGAACTGCCTAACGTTTTTGAGGATTGATCTTATGGCACACATGTGTATTCATCCTAGGACACTGGGTTATCAGTAGTACTTTACGTATCAATAGTTTTTGATCTTCTACCCAAGATTTATTCCTTTCATTATCTTTTTCTGTTTTATAGTTCACACTTATCTTTTGCTTCCTGTTACGCTTCACCCTTAAAGATGCCTTTTATTATTGATTCAATCTGTTTAGGTTATATTAGGGAACACATAGGGATTTTTAGCACCAGAGAAAGCTTGCATGTTAGTGTACCAAAATGAGCTTCCTGTTCATCTGTTTCCTCATTTTCCTCCATTTGATATTGATAACCATGCTGTTTAGAATGACCAGAGAAGGTAGATTGATTTTAAGGCTTTTTGCTGCTTGTTTCTAGTAGCGGAGCTGGTATCGTTAAGGCAGTTCTGGTATGCGGTCTTAGAATTGGGTAGACACAGGTTCAGATCTCTGCCATTTATTATTCATATGATCTTGGGTAAGTTACTTCACTGCTCCTAAATTTTTTGTAATAGGGCTGTTAATATTTACCTCACTGGCCTATTTGCATTCATGGGATACATACATAAAACATTTGGCATATGTTTTCCTCTTTTGCATTTCCTAGTAGTAGAAAGGTCTTCTCAGGTGGTATGGTGGTGAAGAATCTGCCTGCCAATGCAAGAGATGTGAGTTTGATCCCTGAGTTGGGGAGACCCCCTGGAACAGGAAATAACAATGTGTTCTAGCATTCCTTCCTGGAAAATTCCATCAACAGAGGATCCTAATAGGCTATAGTCCATGGGGTTGCAAAGAATCAGACACAACCGAGCAATTGTACACAAATTTATTAATAATTACTTTAAACATAAATGGATTAAAGTTTTCAGTCAAAAGACACACTAAAGAAAGATGCTGGAAATAGGAGATATTAGATATAGTAATTGGATGTGGTTGATATGAAAACTCTCTGTTCCATGGTCACATATTTTTTAGCAAATATAAAGCTGCTCTGAAATAAAAAGTTTAATACAAGGAGCTTCATTATGAGAATGAAAGAGAAGCTAAAATGTGGGAAAGAGGGAAGGATATTGGCCATTCATGTATCTGACAAAGCAATAGTATACTGACTACAGAAATCATACGAATCTATGAAAAAAATAAAGAATAGTGAGAAAAGGCTTGAAGAGACCTTTCGCAAAAAATGGTACACTGATGGTCATTAATCTATGAAAAGATACTCATCTTCATCAGGGAAATGCCCATTAAAGATACCACTGTATAACCACAGGAACTGCCAAGATTATCAAGTCAAGTCATGTTCTGCCATACGAGTAGACTGTGAAATGAACGGAAGTCTCACGTGATCCTGTGAGAGGTTAAACTGGTACCACCATTTTGGAACACATGCATGCTTTAGAACATAAAAATCCCATTACTAAATATACATCACCAGAAATGCATGCACACATTCATCAAAAGAACTGTTTTCTTGTTGTTGTGCAGCCACTAAGTCGTGTCTGACTCTTTGCAACCCCACAGACTGCAGCACACCACTCTCCTCTGTCCTCCGCTATCTCCCAGAGTTCGCTCAGATTCATGTCCGTTGAGCTGGCTATGCTGGCTAACCATCTTATCCTGCCATGATCCCCTTCTCTTTTTGCTTTCAGTCTTCTCCAGCATCAAGAATGTTTATAATACCACTATTCGTAATAGCCACAAATTGGAACTCAAGTGTACATCAGCAAGAGAATTTATGCAGAGATTGTGGTATCTACATTTATCATTTATGGAAAACAGCAAAACACTGCTACAGGCAGCATTGTTAAATTTTAAGAAAAGTTGAACAAGAAAAGTCAGACTTGGTAAAGTGTATATTAAGTGATTATATTTATAAAACACTTAAAAACGTAACCAATCCATGGTCAGAAATGTTAAGATGAGAATGAGATAAAGTAGTAGGGGCATGAGAGGGGTGCTCATGCTGGAAATATGTGCTGGAAATATTCTCTTTTCTGATGTGAGTGGTGTTTCCACTTTGTGAAATCGTTCGTTGTGCTCTGCTCTGTTATGTATGTTATACTTATAGTGTATCCTTTAAAAACAAGCAAACAAACAGAAACCAGCAGGAAAATGATCAAAGGACTCCCTTAGGTGTTACACATAAAAAGGAACACAGATGCCAGACAAGCATAAAACATATTTAATCTTGTTATTAATCAGAAGAAATGCAAATTAATGGCGTGATTCTATTTTATGTGGTATATTGACAAAAATTTAAAATTCAGACAATATCACATGTTGCAAATAATATGGAGTCACAGAAAATATATCGTGATACAACCACTTTTGAACATTTTTGACTCCATAGTCATTTTGGGTGTGTGTACCCTATGATCAAGCCATTTATTCCTTGCTATGTACTTAGAAAATCTTTTATAGAAGCGTAGCAGCAGAGTCTTGAGCATCACAAGAGAGTCTGCAGCAAAATTGTTCCCAATAATAAAAAAGGAATCAGTTCCAATTTCCATCTCAAATTAGTTAGATAAAGCCTGACACATTCACACAATGAAGTATTCTCTGTTAAGGAATATCTAGAGCTCTGGGTGATCACATAATTGATCTCTGAAACTTAATAATGCATGAACAAAAGCAAATTATTGAAGAATATATAAAGTAATATTCCAAATGGATACAGTTTTAAAGCAGACAAAATTAGCAATAATATCATAGTGTTATGCTATAAAGAAAAACAAAAGAAAGTATTTTCTGTGCAGGGTTGCTGGGACATGCTGTTAAGGAGGCCTCAACAATTATTGTTGATGTTCTGTTTCTTAAACTGTGCAGTAGTAGAGGTATGTTTTATTTTTTTAGCTTTTAAACTGTGTACTTTAAATATACTTTTTATATCAACAATAACAGAAATGAAAAGTAAAAGAAAGAAATATGTCACCACAGCCACATTTGGATTTTTGGTCATGAGTTCCTGAACCAAAGCTATCAATTAAAAAAAAACAACATTATTTTGCAGTCATTTTAGAAAGTGTTCATCTGATATCTTTCAGCTCATGGTCATTGAGAACACAGTGGAGGGACCAGTAGGGTGAATCACCAAGGCTTATTTACACAACAAAAAATGTGGCTGTAATATATTCTCCACTGATGTTTCTGAAACCAGAGACCGGAAACGTAGAGTGGAAATGAAACCCTTTACTTTTCTTGCGCCAACACAAGCAACAATTACAGTGCCGGGTGAGAAAAGTTGTAAGAAATATTGCTAGGTTTTAGCAGTTCAACCAAGTCAGCAGATTTCTGTAATTGTGGCAGATTGGATCTCAGAAACTTCACAGTCTTCAGCAAAGAATGGCTTTTAGATGTTAAACTGCTCCCTGATAAAACAACCCCAGGGTCATGAGAAGGCTACTCTGCCAATTTCTTTTCACCGTGGGACCCACTGACATCTGGTTTAGTTGTGGAAGCTGAAAAACTTCTTTAAAATTCTCCTGACAGTAAAAATGGACATGTGGAAATCATTCTAATCTGTTAATCGTTGGTGCTCCTGGAAAAAGGACATTTGGACTGATATTTCATGATGATAAATATGAAACCTCCAGATCGAGTTGTACTTAACAGCATTGGAATCAAGACGAGAATTTTCATTTCCCACTTGAGCCAAAAGATGGATATGCACCTGCATCAGGCCCATGACCTAAGGAGCCTGCTGGATTCTGTGTTTACACTTGGGCTTTGTCATTTGTCCCATTTTACATGTGTTCCATTTGGCTGGTGAAAATTAGTGAACAGTAGCAAGTCATTCTTTTTCTTGTTCTCTTCCTCCCTCTCTTCTCTCCCCTTCCCCTCTGCTCACTCACCCACCTGATCAAGCACTGCCTCTTTTCCTCCCTGCATTAAATATTTCAAATAATCAAGGCAATAAAACAGCAAAAGTATTCTCATATGTATATATTTGCATGTTATTAATGAGTGACTTTTAGGGTCGCTTGGTAAATGTCTGGCTCCAAGATTGGTGAAGGTCAGAAGCTGCATGCTGTGTCTACAAGGTATACAGAGCAGCAGTACATTGGAGCCGTAATTTGACTGGTTTTTCTTCCTTTCAGCTCGTATGATGGTTCGGGCTCCCCACTTTACCTCTGAGCACATTCCCTCACTGTGAACTGCTGTTGGGGGAAGTTTTCATTTCTTTAACATCTTTTGTTTCTCCAGTTGTTGACTTTCACTAAATCCCTCTTTTCAGCATTAATACACATTATTGATTAGTTGGTTAGCTAATTTGGCTCTCCTGGGTCTTAGTGGTGGCATGCAAACTTAGTTGAGGTATGTGAGGTTTAGTCCCCTGACCAGGGATCAAACCCGGGCCCCCAGCATCAGGAGCACAGAGTCTTAGTCACTAGACCACCAGGGAAGCCCTAACATTAATTTTTTTTTTCTGGTGATAAAAAATTATCTTAGAAGCCCTGGATTGAAACTGATAAAATGAATTAGTGAATAAAGGAAATATGGGCAACTGCATGTAAGTCTATAGAAGAAGAAATGTTAGTCATTCAGTCATGTCTGACTCAGTGACCCCGTGGAATGTAACCCACCAGGCTCCTCTATCCGTGGGGTTCTTCAGGCAAGAATACCAGAATGAGTTGCCATTTCCTTCTCCAGGGGCCCTTCCTGACCTAGGAATCCACCTCCCCTCTGTCTCCTGTGTTGGCAGGTGGGTTCTTTACCTCCCACTAAATGGATGCTAGTTAAGAGGTTTGCTCTACTTGTTTTCAAACATTCTGTGTGGTCTCTAATCAAAATAAAAATGCAAATAAATAAATGAATAGATTAATTAATTTAATAAACACAGTTGTTGCTTCTGAGAAGCCAATTCATAGCTTTTTTCTGGTTCTTTCTCTGTATAGTATCTTTGCCCTTGAATGGGAGAGTGACATATACTGTGAGCAGGGCCTCTGGAGTCTAAATGTCTTGGTTCCAATGTTGACTCTGGACTTGGGTGGACTACTTAACTTCCCTATGCCCCATGTTTTCTCATCTTTAAATCTGGGGTGTTTTTAGCATTTATTTGTGAGCGATGGCGAGGATTAAATGGATGTAGGTCCCCGGTGGGCACTAGAAGTGTTAGGTTTTCTCACCCTTCCTCTTGGCTTCATTTGTCAGCTAACAGTCAGTCTCACCTTTATACCAGAACCAGGAGCATCACTTAAGCGGAAGTTTAGCTTCCACTCTCAACCCTGAATCTACAGTTTATATGGGTATTTTTGTGGGTGTACAGTATTACATTATTAAAGAACTTTCTTATATTCCTTGCAGGAATTTATCCAATGTCTACTGAGTGCCTTCTGTAGGATACTATTCTTTGCTTGGGGCTAGATTTGACTGGCCATTGTGTTACTTTGTTGGACAGTATGTGTGTGTGTGTGTGTGTGTGTGTGTGTGTGTGTGTGTGTGTGAGATGAGACTGGATCATTCATTTTCAAAGAATCCCTGACTCATAAAGCTTGAATCCATTGCTCCCTTATGAAGTATATTGTTAAGCATAAGAACTCACATTCTACTCAGATGTCTGTGACCCCACTGTACCCTCCGTAGCAAGTCATCAAAGTAGATGTCCTGGCTTCCAGGCTGACCTCATCTCTAGCCCTGCTCTTCTTTACTCATAAGATCCTGCACTGGAGGATATATATTCACCACAATCTCTGTCAAGATTCCAGTGGCATTTTTCACAGAAACAGAAAAAAGATTCTAAAATGTCATTGGAGCCAGAAGACCCCAATAGTCAACACAATCCTGAGAAAAAGCAAAGCTGGAGGCTTCCTGCTTCCTACTTTCAAACTATTCTGTAATCAAGTAGTAATCAAACTAGTATGATGTTGACCTAAAAGTAGCTATGTAGACCAGTGGAACAAAACTGAACATTCAAAAATACATCCTTACATGTACAGGCAACTAACATTTGATAAGGGAGCCAAGAATACTCAGTGAAGGAAGGACAGTGTCTCGAATAAATTGTGTGGGGAAAATTGGATAACCACATGCAGAAGAATGAAATTAGACCCCTATTTAAATCATTCACAAAAGTTAACTTGAAATGAATTAAACTCATAGGATAATAACCTGAAACCATAAAACTGCTAGAAGAAAACAGAGGTAAAATGGTCCTTCCCATTGGTCTTGGCAGCAATTTCCTAGGTACGGCACCAAAAGCAGCAGCTACGAAGGCAAAAATACATAATCCAGACTACTTCAAACAAAAAAGCTTCTGCAGAGCAAAAGAAATATCAAAATGAAAAGACAGTATGGGATAGGAGAAAGTATTTGAAAAATATGTTTGATAAAGTATTAATGTCAAGTATATGTACAAAACTCATACAGGAGAAGAAGTCACTCAGTCATGTCCGACTCTGCGACCCCATGGACTGTAGTCTGCCAGGCTCCTCTGTCCATGGGATTTTCCAGGCAACAGTACTGGAATGGGTTTCCATTTCTTTCTCCAACTCAATAGCAAAAGTAACAAAGTGACTCAATTTTTTAAAAAGCAAAGGAATAAATAGAATTTAATTTGAAAGAAGATGCTGTACTCCACTAATTATCAAGGAAATGCAAGTTAAAACTATAATGAGATGTTACTCCACATCTGTTAGAATAGCTGTCATCAAAACAGCATGATGTAACAAGTGTTGGAGCAGTTGCAGATGGAATGGAACCCTTGTGCTCTGTAGACGGGACTGTAAATTTATGCAGCCACTAGGAAAAGCTCTACCGTGATTTCTCAAAAACTTAAAAATGGAACTACTATGTGATCTTAATTCTGGATGTATATTTGAAAGAAATGAAATCATTACCTCAAAGAGATACCTTTACCCTGTGGTAGCAGTAGTCACAATAGCCAACATATGGAACCACCTAAGTGTCCACCAGTAGATGATGGTATGCGTGGGCATGTGTGTGCATATGTATGTGTATGCACATGTGCGTGTGTGAATGGAATAGTATTTAGCCATGAGAGAAAAGAAAATAATGCCATTTGTGAGAATATGGATGAATCTTGATGGCAATATGCTAAGTGAGATGAGTTATGGAAATACAAAAACTGTAGGATGATAGTTAATTGTGGAATCTAAGAAAGGAAAAATCTGAAAACAGTAGATTGATAGTTATCAGGGGTTGCAGGGTAGAGGAAGTCAAGAGATAATGGGTCAAAGGGTACCAGATTAACAAATTCTGGGAATCATTAAATACCATAGTGATTATAGCTAATCATGCTGCATATACTTGAATGTTCTCGCATGATGTGACTTACATGATGTTACAAGTCACTTAGATGTCAAAAAAATCTGGGGAAAAAAAGAGTAAAAGGTGAAAAAAAACAAACAACAACAACAAAAAAAACCTAAGCAAATATTTTAGTACCAGAAACTGCCTAATCAAGGGTTTATCAGAAAAGACTTCCTAACGATAAAACAATCTACAGGATAGATTCTCTCGCATCCTAGGCAGGCTCACAATTCAGAAGCTCAGTCGTGTCTGACTCTTTGTGACCCCACAGACTGCAATATGCCAGGCCTCCCTGTCCATCACCAACTCTCAGAGTTTACTCAAACTCATGTGCGTTGAGTCGGTGATGCCATCCAACCATCTCATCCTCCGTCATCCCCTTCTCCTCTCGCCTTCAGTCTTTCCAAGCATCAGGGTCTTTTGCAATGAATCAGTTCTTAGCATTAGGTGTCCAAATTATTAGAGTTTCAGCTTCAACATTAGTCCTTCCAATGAATACTCAGGACTGATCTCCTTTAGGATTGACTGGTTTGATCTCCTTGCAGTCCAAGAGACTCTCAAGATTCTTCTCCCACATCACAGTTCAAAAGCATCAGTTCTTCGGCACTCAGCTTTCTTTAGAGTCCAATTCTCACATCCCTACACGACTACTGGAAAAACCTTAGCTTTGACCAGATGGACCTTTGTTGGCAAAGTAATGTCATTGCTTTTTAATATGCTAAGTTTGTCATCGGAGAAGGAAATGGCAACCCAGTCCAGTATTCTTGCTGGGAGAATCCCGTGGACAGAGGAGCCTGGTGGGCTGCTGTCCATGGGGTTGCACAGAGTTGTACGCGACTGAAGCAACTTAGCATGCATATATGCACTGGAGAAGGAAATAGCAACCCACTCTGTGTTTTTGCCTGGAGAATCCCAGGGATGGAGGAGCCTGGTGGACTGCTGTCTATGGGGTCACAGAGTCAGACATGACTGAAGTAACTTAGCAGCAGCAGCAGCAGCAAGGTTTGTCATAGCTTTTCTTCCAAGAAGCAAACATTTTTGAGTTTCATGGCTACAGTCACCATCTGCAGTGATTTTGGAGCCCAAGAAAATAGAGTCTGTCACTGTTTCCATTGGTTTCTCATCTATTTGCTATGAAGTGATGAGACTGGATGCCATGGTCTTAGTTTTTTGAATGTTGAATTTTAAGCCAACTTTTTCACTCTCCTCTTTCACTTTCATCAAGAGGCTGTTTTAATAATGTCAATAAACTCATATACTCAGATGATCTAAACTTTATTCTAAAAGACTACCAAGAAGGCAGGGATAGGAGAAGACCCTCTCTGTGTCAAAACTCTTACTCCGGTAGGAATTTGGTTTTACCTCTGGAGAAAATTAGCTCTGTTGTTAATCCTGAGGTTCTGAATCTGAATGAACTTGCATTATAGTCAGAACTGAACTTAAGGTTCATCTATTGTCATGTGATTTGTTTCTGTTTGGAAAACATGTTTTTGATTATATTTATTGGAAAATATTCTTTAGGAAGTTATCCATGTGGATACTTACAGGCCTGAGAGTTGAGATGTTTTCTTAAAAACTCAGAGAAGTTATTGAATCATAAAAAGTCACATTAGTCATTATTATAGCTGCCAAATGGAACTTTCATATCCTTTACTTTGTCCTATTTTATCTGAATTCTATCTGCAACTAGGAGTCTAATTTTTTTTCTCTAATTATCTTGTGAGATTTTTTGTAACCAATAAATCATCTATATGAAACAGTGACAGATAAATTTAATTAAGTTAATTTTGCCTGGAGAATCTCAGGGACGGGGGAATCTGGTGGGCTTCCATCTGTGGGGTTGGACAGAATCGGGCACGACTGATGTGACTTAGCAGTAGCAGCAAGTTGATACTGCATATTAGCAAATTAAGAGAATTAATTTCTCTTGGAATTTGCTGTTAATACTGCCAACAGTTACTATCCTATAGAAATGTGTCTTGAAAAAATTTTGATTCTAGGTGGTTGTACAAGAGCTTCATTACAGGATAATATTTACATTCTAAAGTATATAAAAAGTGAGCAATAAACAAATAAATCAAAACAAATATCATATGTTAATTCATATATATGGAATCTAGAAAATGGTCCTGATGAACCTATTTGCAGGGCAGGAATACAGACGCAGACATAGAGAATGGACTTGTGGACACAGCAGAGGAAGGAGAGAGTGGGATAAATGAAAGAGTGACATTGAGCCATATGCATTATCATGTGCAAGATAGCTAGCTGCTGGGAAGTTGCTGTGTAACTGTAACTCAGGGAACTCAGCCAGGTGCTCTGCAATGACCTGTAAGGGTGGGATGGGACGGGGGAGGGAGACTCAAGAGGGAAGGGATAGATATATATACTAATGGCTGATTCACATTTTTGTATGGCAGAAACCAACACAACATTGTAAAGCAATTATTCCCCAATTGAAAAATATTTTAAAATTACTAAATAATACTTTAAAAATCAAAATGAAATGATACATTTTACTGTTAAGCTTTGTTGTGTATAGTTCCTGATTTCCACCTGTTTCATACACTCATTTTTAAAAATGCTTCTCTACATGTAGAGTATTGCGTTGGAGGTGAGACTCGCCATTCCAAAGAACCTAGAAATACTTTTTCCTGAAGTATAGCCCATGTGTTCTGCCAGGAAAGCAGGACTGTATGGAGCAGAAAATTGAACAGCTCAGTCAGAAACAGGACAAAACCCAAAGCTCACGTTCTTTCCCTGATGATTCTCTGGAGAGGGGCCTGGGGCTGTTTGGGGGAGGAAGTAAATATTTTGTTTTCAATACCTGCAAGTCTGCAGTTGCACAAACGTTCCAGTCCAATATCATGCTTCTGTTGTTATATTTTGAAATACTTGTATCCAGAATATGTTTTATTATCTTACAGGAGCGTGTTGAAAATGTGTATGTTGTAGCATAGTGTTTCTGGAGTTTTCTCCTTAGTAAAGAGTTCTAAAGCAAGGAAACTAAGAAGGCATATGAGTAAATAAATTGTGACTCGTAGCATCCCTTTTTCGTTTGCTTTAAAATAGCTGCACAGGTTCTCACATGGCAAGGACCGTTTTCCCCACACGTTCCTTCTCTTCTCAGGCAAAGTTTATATGGACTCAGTATTGCAAACCTGGCATAATTGGTGAATTCTGAGCACAGATACTGTTCCAGCTGAGGAGATCCTCTGTATTTTCCGTGAACAATGTTGTCATAAAGTGTTTTTTGCTGTGATGGAGTCATTGTTATGTCTTCACATTCTGTACTTCACTCCTCCTGACAAGCCTGTGAACTGAAACTTGGATCAGCAATAAGAGGCGGAGAAAACTGACACACCCCAGGCGTGCACACCGTGGGGAGAGTGTGCAGTCTGCTCCATTTCAGAAAGTCAAAATAATCCTAAAACCATTGCGTGGCAGCTTATCCAAGTACGGATAAAGATGGCTAGCATTTTCACTGATTATTTGCATGCCCTAGTTTAGATCAATTTTAAGAATTTATAGGATTCTGTGGTCACAATATTATAGATTATATTTTGAAACAAATCTCTAGAAGTTAAAATAATAATTGTTACTTCAGACAGAGTTGAAGGTGGACACATAAGTGAGAGGATGGCTCTGGAGGTCAAGGACATGGAGGGGAAGCTACAACATGTATATATGAGCAGAACAAGTTTATGGTGGGGCCTTGAAAGGAAAATGGGCGACTCATACTCAGAAGACCTGAACTCTCCACAAATTATACTCTTATTTAATTTTTCCACTATTTAGCTTCTCTCTCTAAAGTTAGAAATAGTATCAATTATTAATGTGCTTTAGAGCTAAGAATTTTGAAGGAACAAGAGTGGTCAACTTTCTATTGACTATTTTGAGTACCTCACTTTATTTAAGGCCATATAGTCCAATCAAGTACATTTAAAATGCAATCTATTGCTTTGTAGAATATCAGAGTAAGTCAGTTTTCAGTAAATGTATTTAATAGTCAAAGTACCATGATAGAAAAATATAGTTCTATTCTTGTGCTTAACATATTCCAGCCCTCACGGTATTTGAAGATTAACACATCTTCACCCATGCAGGGTTTCCCAGGTGAAGGCAGTGGTAAAGAATCCTCGTGCCGATGCAGGAAACAGAAATGACATGGGTTTGATCCATCGGTCAGGAGATCCCCTGGAGGAGGAAATGGCAACCCACTCCAGTATTCTTGCCTGGAGAACCCCATGGACAGAGGAGCCTGGTGGGCTGCAGTCCCTACTGAAGCAACTTAGCATGCACGCAGCACTGATTAGTAGGCATCAAAGCACTAGCTAAATCTTTTTTGAGAGCAGTTGTATTGGGGAGACATATTATTATTTATCTGGAAAATAATAATGTGATTTGTCTTTCTTATTTTGGAAACTTTCAAAATACTATGTGTGTGTGTCACTCACAGTTAGAGATTTTGGAAACCAGGGGATGGCTCCCATGTGTTTCTTCTTTCACTCTCTAAAAAAAAAAAAAATCTTACTGCCTTAAAGAATGTCTAGATGACTAGAAAATGGAGTGGGTCATCATTCCTCAGGATGTTTACACTGCTTCTCAACAAAACACCACAGAATAGTTTCTACAAATTAAGTTGTATTTTTTTTTTCATATTCAGGGCAAGGAGTGAAATGATTTTGGTTCCAAACCTTGTAGCAGCACCATAAGAGCAAAAGTCATATGAGTAAAATACATTGGCTCTCATGAAAAGCTACTACCTCTTATGTTTTACAAGTTTCAGAAATTTCCTACTTTACTTGGTCAGCTAAATGTCTAAATCTGCTATGCTGTAACATTAAATAAAGAATGTTGATATTAAAACTCATCTTCACACTAAATTTCAGAAACTGCTGGGTTGAAAATGACTAACTCATACAAAAACGTAAAGAGACATGGGCTATAGAGCGCACAAGTAACAATAGAATGTTTTTCTTCCTTTGGATAAGCATGATCATGAAGTGAATTAAGTATATTTCTTTAGAAGAGTGTTCTGCCCATGGATGAGATCAATATATACAATTTTGAGTGTGTCTTTTTGTGACTTTTTTTTTTTAGCAAAAGTATAGGTGCTTTTGTCTTGATTGCTAGAGGAATCCATTGGCTTATGAACTGTGATTTAGAAGTGGGTTTTATTTGTATTGAGAATTTTGAGGATTTATAGCACAATAAACACACTATTCTCTTTACATTAAACATGGGTTTTTGACTGTCATATATTTTATCAAGAGAATATTCTACCAGAGGCACAAACCATGTCTGTTTAATCAATAAACATTTATAGACTGCCTGCCTACCATGTGCAAAACTGTGCTGCAGATGTATAATGCTAGGCAGGTGTAAATATGAGCACCTTGAATGCCATCTTGTTAAAGATTTACATGGAGCTTTTAAGCATCCCTCATTTAATTTATAATTACAAGAGTAACCTTGAACTCTGTTCTAGCTCAGTTTTTTGAGACTATTTTTACAGACTCTAAAAGTAAGATTTTCAAGGGAATTCCTTCAACAGCTTACTTTGCAAATGTGGCAAGTGAGCCCCAAAGAAGTAAAGTGGTATTTCTAAAGTCAAATATGCAGTTACTGGAGAAGTGAAAGCCATATCAAAGGCGAATTTTGTTACCGAAGGCAAGTTCCTGTGCCAGACTGACAGTGATGGCAAACAAACGCTCGAGTTTGGAGCAGAGAAAGTGTATTGTCGGGACAAGCAAGGAGATTCAGGAAACTAAGATCAGAGCACCTGGTCCATCACTTCATGGCAAATAGATGAGGAAACAGTGGAAACAGTGACAGACTTTATTTTTCAAAATCACTGCAGATGGTGACTTCAGCCATGAAATTTAAAAATGTTAGCTCCTTGGAAGAAAAGCTGTGACAAACCTAGACAGCATATTAAAAAGCAGAGACATTACTTTGCCAATGAGGGTCCATCTAGCCAAAAGTATGGTTTCCCCAGTAGTCATGTATGGATGTGAGCGTTGAACTATAAAGAAAGCTGAGCGCCAAGGAATTGATGGTTTTGAACTGCGGTGTTTCAGAAGACTCTTGAGAGTCCCTTGGACTACAAGAAGATTCAATCAGTCCATTCTAAAGGAGATCAGTCCTGAATATTCATTGGAAGGACTGATGCTGAAGCTGAAATTCCAAAACTTTGGCTACCTGATGTGAAGAACTGACTCATTGGAAAAGATCCTGATGCTGGGAAAGATTGAAGGCAAGAGGAGAAGGGGAAGACAGAGGATGAGGTGGTTAGATGGCATCACTGACTCATTGGACCTGAGTTTGGGTAAACTCTGGGAGTTGGTGATTGAGGTCTGGTGTGCTGCGGTTCATGGGGTCACAAACAGTCGGAGATGACTGAGCAACTGAACTGAAGCAAGGAGGTGGGTGGCTCCTGCCTAGGAAGAAACAACAACAGTAGCAACAACAACAAAACCTAAATTCTTTGAAGGGTTTTAGCAAAGCACTTTTATTTATTTATTTTTTAATTTTTATTTTTACTTTATTTTACTTTACAATACTGTAATGGTTTTGCCATACATTGACGTGAATCTGCCACGGGTGTACATGAGTTCCCAATCCTGAAAAGGAATGCTGGGAAAGGAAGTTTCCAGGAGGAAGGTCTTGATTAAAAAAGAGGAAGTCCTTTCTGTGATTAACTTTGTGGGAAAGCTTTGGAGAAGCTATGGAGAAGCTTATGACATGTATGAGAATAATTTAAATACAAAAAAAAGTAAGCAAATGGACATGCTGAATGCCCAGCAATTTGATACTTTTATACCATAAAATATTATGTAGCCATGAAAAATGAAATTGAACTATACCTGATCACACACACAGATTTCTATAGGGTATTGTTGAGTGAGAAAAGTAAGATACAAGTAAGAATGTAGATACAGTCCTGTCTTTGTAGAACATGGACAAAAAAGAAAAATGTGTGTATAGAAGATGGGAGGGGAGCAGATGAACAAATAAAAGGGGAAAAGTACAGTTTTTGTTTTTTTTTTAAGGTGTATGAACATACTTCTTTTAAGTATACATAAACATGGTTATAGGCATAAAGAAATTACTTTTATGCCTTGACAAATGAATAAAAGTAGAGTGTACAGTTGTACATAGATAATTTAAACTGAAATATGGACAAAAACCATTAAAGAGATTAAGAAGAAAATAATTATATTAGAGTTTAAGTAGTTTTTAAGTGATTTATTCAATATATTCCTTAGTTTTAGTAACAATATACAGTGGTAAGGCTATAAAGATTTCTAATGCTGTATAAACTCTCAAGGTTTTGTTTCTATAATAAGATGTTATAGGAAAAAGTGCTTCCTTTTATCTTTATATAATAAATGGGATCCTAAGAAAGGGCTGTGATACTGAGTATCTTAAGAGAGCTGGCTGCTCTGGGACGTTGTCAGATTTGTTGCTGTGAAGTAGATCTCTTATAATACAAGTTCTCCTGTCTAGTTTCTTTCTGATTGTTCTGTTTTAAATAGAAGAATTTAAACGTGTTGATGGTAACAGCTATTACTAAGCCACATGATTATGTGCAGGGTACTGTTCTCAAACTTTAAATATACTTCCTCATTTATTCCTAATGGATAAAAAGATTTTTTATTTTGGATCATTTTCCTAACTGTACAGATAAAAGTGTTACTTTCCTAATGTTACCTCCTCATCAGCCGTCAAATACAGAATACATACCTGTTTGGTCATCGTAGCTTGTCAAAAAGATTCCGTTTTTTGTGTGTAACTTAGAATAATCTTTATAATTGGGTGCAGGTCAGAGGCCGTGGGATACAGGCGGCTTGGGCTGGTGGCAGAAACGGTCGTGAAGTCATAGACAGATTCTTACCACTGGCTCCAGATCTCCTTTCACCAAGAGGCTTGTTCTATTTAGTCACCATTAAAGAAAACAATCCAGGTAATACAGACCATTTTATCTTTTAACCATTTCCTTAGCTGAAATCAAGGTTACTTGTGTCAAAGACTGTAATTAAGTAACCCAGCTTGTTAATGAATGTAATGCTGACAACTGCTAATACAGACATACTATTCATGTTGAAAGAGGAGATTTTTAAGAGGTAGATTTTTCTGATTTTAAAGAGTATTGTGTCTCTAAGGGGTTTTCCCCTGATTATAAACCAGTACTCAAATACAGAGTCTGTGATTTCTTCTCCTAACAGCTGTTAGTACTGTGAAATCTATTTTCTAGTCTTTTATGTCATTGGCCCATTCTGCTGTATATTCTTTAGTTCATCTGAAGTTTTATCATGAAAGCTATCTCCTGATACTGATTTTTATATCCTGGCTTTCAGATTAGCTGGTAACTAAATTGACTGTAATCTTTTTTCTCTTTTCTGTACATCTCAGGTTTGATTTTTATGTGGTATGTTATATTCTTAGTCCCTCAGATCACATCATAATTACTAGTCTTATTGGTTTGTGGGGGGATGTGGGTTGTGTGTGTGTGTGTGGTCTTTTTTTTTTTTTTTTTTGGTAACTCCAGTTTCCTGGTTTTGTCTTTGTAGTGCTATATATTAACAAAGGGAAGGTTTTACTTTTTTCAGTACTCCTGAAAAAAATAAGCTGTTTCATTTACTGCCACTTTTCAACGTCACTGTATGATTTGCCAATACCCTTGTTGGCATTTTTCATCCAGAAGGAGGAATGTAGGACAGAGATTAGAGCCAGGCAACTCAAAAATGAATAATTTATTGTAATAGCGAGTATAATTCCTGTTTCTGTTGAGTCCAGAGCAGGCTGCCACCGCAGTGCAGTCATTCACTCTTGATTAGAGTTCTCAGCAACACCCTGAAAATACAGAGTGCGCTCATCATCTCTCTGAAGTCCAAGTTCACTTTAATAGAAATTACATGGTGTTCACTGTTTTCTCAGATGAGTGGAATTTGTAAATAGCCTGTTTATCTTATTAAACTGTGTAGTGATTGTGCACACTTCATCAAATGTTTTAATTGGATTTTATCTTTTAATTTTCATTTTAGAAGAAATTTTGAAAATAATGAAGACAAAAGGTCTACAAGGGACCACTGCCCTTTCCAGGCAAGCAGGCCAAGACATGCTTTCAGTCCTCAAGTTCACCAAGTCCTAGTCTACATGTGTGCTGCTTAAAGCCAGATGCTTTGGCATAGTTTGAAACTGAAAGTTTTTCTTTGTTAACAAGTAAAATTGTCAGAAATTTGTTATCTAGAGAAAGGCAGGCGAGTACGACATTTCCTTTTGCCCAGCAGTCAGGCCTACAGGAATATTTGCACAAATGCAAGTAAATATATATATAAATATATTGAATTTCACATATTTATATGTATTATATGTGGAGAATATATAATGAAAAAATTACACTTAATTATACGTGAAAAGGATGTTCATTTCAGCATTACTTGTAATGGCAGAACAATGAAGTTAACTGTCCATCAGCAAAGGGATTGATAAAATAAAGCACAGTATATTCATGTTACTAAACATCTCCAGCCATTAAACATGAGTCATGTCTGTATATACTGAATCAGAAGGGGTTTGTTATGTACTACTGATCACTGAAAAAAAGCAAGTTGTAAAATAATGTTAACCTATATGTATATTTTTTAAAAACTAACCAAGAAGGTTTGTGTGTATGTGTATGTAAGAAATTCTCAAAAGGTACATGCTGCTGCTACTGCTAAGTTGCTTCAGTCGTGTCCAACTCTTTGTGACCCCATGGACTGTAGCCCACCAGGCTGCTCTGTCCATGGGATTCTCCAGGCAAGAATACTGGAGTAGGTTGCCGTTTCCTTCTCCAGTGCGTAACAAGTGGGAATAGAGGAACCTTCATTCTTTTGTTTTGGCATTTGACAGTGATAATCTATTCTATAATGAAACAGTTTTTTATATAAAAATTTTTCAAGTTTACATGCTTATTGTCTCCATTCTCTTCTATTATTTAGAGTGGCTTCTGCTTCCATTCTTCTCTCTGGTCACATTTCTTCCACTTTTTATCCTCTATCATATATTTCTGCTTTCTTCTTATATATTGCAAACTACTCTTATTTTTTCCTTAGATAAGGAAGAGTTGTATGTAAATAAACTCAACACGCAGATTAATCACATATGTAAGAGCCTAGGGACTTCCTTGGTGGACCAGTGGTTTAGAATCTGCCTTCCAGTGCAGGTTCGATCTCTGGTCAGGGAGTTAAGGTCCCACATGTCATGGGGAACTAAGCCCATGTACTGCAGCAGAAGAAGCCCGCTTACCACAACTTGAGAGTCCCGCATGCCGCAAGAAGCTGCCAGTGTGCCTGCCGCAGGAGAATCCCACGAAGTGCACCAGAGAGCCAGTGCATCCAACGTGTAAATAATTAATAGATAAAAAAGGGTTTTTTTGTTTTTTTCTTTTTAAAGAGTTTTCATGTATCTTTCAAGAAATGTCAATTTACCTTAACTAAGTTTAGGAACCTCTTCTGTAATTCCCTCCCCAACCCCCACTTGAAATATGCAGTTGACCCTTGAGCAACATGGGTTTGAACTATACAGGTCCACTTACTGTGCACAGATTTGTTTCAGTAAAGACACTGCAGTACTTCACAATCCATGGTTGGTTGAATCCGTGGAGACCATGAGGGTCTGGCTATAAATTTACATGTGGATTTTTGATGTGCAGAGGGGATCAGTGCCCTAACCCCTGTGCTGTTCAAGGGTCAACTGTATTTATGAAATCAGCAGGACTGTAGGACTAGAGTGAGAGGGATCTAGAATTTGTTTTTAGTTTGGTTACATTCAGAATCACCTGAGGAAGTTTCAGTTCAGTTCAGTCAGTCGTGTCCAACTCTTTGTGACCCCATGAACCACAGCACGCCAGGCCTCCTTGTCCATCACCAACTCCTGGAGTTTACCCAAACCCATGTCCATTGAGTCAGTGATGCCATCCAACCATCTCATCCTCTTGTCGTCCCCTTCTCCTCCCACCCTCAATCTTTCCCAACATCAGGGTCTTTTCCATTGAGTCAGCTCTTTGCATCAGGTGGCCAAAGGACTGGAGTTTCAGCTTCAACATCATTCCTTCCAATGAACACCCAGGACTGGTCTGCTTTAGGATGGACTGGTTGGATTTCCTTGCAGTCCAAGGGACTCTCAAGAGTCTTCTCCAACACGACAGTTCAAAAGCATCAATTCTTTGGCACTTAGCTTTCTTTATAGTCCAACTCACATCCATACATGACTACTAGAAAAACCATAGCCTTGCCTAGATGGACCTTTGTTGACAAAGTAATGTCTCTGCTTTTTAATATGCTGTCTACCTTGGTCATATCTTTCTTTCCAAGGAGTAAGCGTCTTTTAATTTCATGACTGCACTCACCATCTGCAGTGATTTTGGAGCACAGAAAAATAAAGTCAGCCACTTTCCACTGTTTCCCCATCTATTTCCCATGAAGTGATGGGACCAGATGTCATGATCTTCATTTTCTGAATGTTGAGCTTTAAGCCAACTTTTTCACTTTCCTTTTACACTTTCATCAAGAGGCTCTTTAGTTCTTCACTTTCTGCTCTAAGAGTGGTGTCATTTGCGTATGTGAGGTTATTGGTAAAGACAGTACTTAATACGTCTGTGTGGTAAGCTGAATAATAGCCCCCAAAGGTATCCATGTTCTAATCCCTAGACCTCTGTAAATATTACTTTATATGGCAAAAGGGACTTGGCAGAAGCAACTAAGAGTTTTGAGATGGGAAGATGATCCTGGATTTTCCAGGTTGCCTCTGAGTGTAATCACAAGTGTATTATGAGAGGGGCAGAGGGAGATTTTACTACAAAAGACGAGAAGGTATTATGATGACACTGCTGTCTTTGAAGATGGAACAAAGGACTGTCAGCCAAGGAGTGCAAGCGACGAGCCCTGAAATCTAGAAAAGGAAAGGAGATGATTCTCCCCTAGAGCCTTTGAAGGGCTTGAAGCCCTGCTGTCAGCTTGATTTTGGTCCAGAAAACCGCATTTCAGACTTATAGCCACCAGAACTGCAAGAGAATAAATTGCTGTTGTTCTAAGCCACTAAGGTGGTGGTAATTTGTTGCAGCAGTCATGGGAGACTAATACATTATGGTCAAAGTTCATGGGTAACTACCAAAATAGTAGAAACAGGAGACGAAAACAGCAAATTATAAAGCAAAAACCCTCAATAATGCTCTTAAGACACGACCTTTTGGTCTTTTTGAGCTCTTAGTGAAGGTTTACCTTTAGTAATACTTTTAACTTCATCTGTAGGCCCTGAATTTGATTTTTGCTTAAGACAGCAATGTGAAAACAATTGAGGCTGAGTCTCACTCACTGTCATTCTCACAGATCTTTAAACTCCAAGTACATTGGCTTAACTCATCAGCATAGGCAATAGAATTGGCAAGAAGGACCTCACGATTTAAGTGAAGAGTGGGGAAAGAGTGTGAAGTATAGGTCACGAGGGAGGCTTGTTTCCATCCTGTTACAAGCCCTTGGCGGTGGGTCCTACAGAAACACTTTTGCAAATGGGCCCTTACAACGTTTTGGGTGTGGACTATTGCATGAAGATCCATTGGCTCCAGTAAGCCAGCATTAATGGAGGTTCTGCAGGGAATGCTGCAGGACTCAGCACTGCCCAGAAGTGTAGAAAGATCGGAATGTTTACCCTACTTGAAAGCTAAGAGGTTAACCTGACACTGTTTCACTGTTGGCAGATGAAGGCAGGCTTTCTGAATCAGAGACAAAGAACTTCGTTACTCAGCATAGCAATTAATAGGAACATCAGCATATTTTCATCGACTTCCTCATGCCCCTGAGCCCAATGAGAGCACCGTGGAGGGGCCCAAATGGGTACCTGCCTACACAGTGGGTTGCATTATAGAAGAGAAAGCTTGGACTTGGGAAAGCTCAGTTCTTTACTGTAGGCATCAAGTATGCTTCCCTTTGCTGTGGAGACACACTATGTTTATCAGACTGGAGGATAAGAGTACTTGTTCTTTAGCTGAAAAATGTCTTCTTTCTGCTTTGAGAGACACTATCCCTATTTGTATAGTGATCACAAGATGGTCACTATACAAGTATTCTTGAAGAGGTAATCCCGAACAGAGAGAAGTTAGTGCCTTGATTTCAAGACATGAAGAAACCCAAGAGACCCATGAAGAATTACGTTCCAACACAAATCTTCAATCAAGTAGGGGAGATAAGGGCTAGGAACAGTGATTGTGTGTCCACAGGGCCTTCTGTGGAGACACTTCAGTGACTGTAACAGCTCATGTGATTAGAGTCTCAGAGCCTGATCATCTAAGAGGTGGTTTCCCTGCATGACTGCACCAGTAGGGTGATGGTGGAGATTCTGGTGAAAGGTTTGGTCCTCCAGGCCCAGTCTATTCAAGTCACCACAATTTGGGCTATGCTAACCAACTGATTTCAAATAGATGACAACTAGGAAAATGTAACCATTTATCATTGCCAGAATTCAGAATACATTAGTGAGACACCCAAAGTTTGATGGCACCACCAGAGGCTTCTGTTACAGCTTTGGAGTGCTATTCATGTTGTGTTGATCTAGTTCAAGGGCTGGCAAAATATAGCCCACAGGCCGCATCTGGCCACTATGTGTTTTGGTGAATAAAGTTTTATTGGACCACAGCTCTTCATTCATTTGATTCTGTGATACACTGGCAGAGTTGAATAGCTGCCCATAAAACATAAAATATTTACTACCTGGCCCTTGGGCTTCCCTAGTGGCTCGAATGGTAAGGAATCCACCTGCAACGTGGGAGACCTGGGTTTGATCTCTGGGTCGGGAAGATCCTCTGGAGGATCTTACTGTCTTGGATCACTCACTCTGGAGGAATCCAGATGCTATGTTTGCTGGAAAACTCAACCCCTTGAAGACATCCAAGTGGTGAGGGGCCACAGTCTCCTGCTCACAGCCATGTAAGTGAATCATTTGGAAGAATATTCTCCAATTTCAATCAAGTCTTCAGATGATGACTACAGCTAAAACCAACATCTCAACCTCAATTTCATGATGGACCCAAAATAGAACCACTCAGTTAGACCAGCCTCAAATTGCTAACCCATAAAGAAAATGTATCAGAAATTAAATATTTTTTTAAATGGAGTTCTATTTGCAGTTTTTTAAGGAATATCCACACTGTTCTCCTTAGTGGCTGTATTAGTTTGCATTCCCACCAACAGTGTAAGAGGGTTCCCTTTTCTCCACACCCTCTCCAGCATTTATTGCTTGTAGGCTTTTGGATCACAGTCTGACTGGTGTGAAATGGTACCTCATTGTGATCTTGATTTGCATTTCTCTGATAATGAGTGATGTTGAGCATCTTTTCATGTGTTTGTTAGCCATCCGTATGTCTTCTTTGGAGAAATGTCTGTTTAGTTCTTTGGCCCATTTTTTATGATTTGCATTTCTCTGATAATGAGTGATGTTGAGCATCTTTTCATGTGTTTGTTAGCCATCCGTATGTCTTCTTTGGAGAAATGTCTATTTAGTTCTTTGGCCCATTTTTTGATTGGGTCATTTATTTTTCTGGAATTGAGCTGCATAAGTTGCTTGTATATTTTTGAGATTAGTTGTTTTTTAGATGCTTCATTTGCTGTTATTTTCTCCCATTCAGAAGGCTATCTTTTCCCTTTGCTTATAGTTTCCTTTGTTGTGCAGAAGCTTTTAATTTTAGTTAGATCCCATTTGTTTATTTTTGCTTTTATTTCCAGTATTCTGGTAGTGGATCATAGAGGATCCTGCTGTGATTTATGTCAGAGAGTGTTTTGCCTATGTTCTCCTCTAGGAGTTTTATAGTTTCTGGTCTTACGTTTAGATCTTTAATCCATTTTGAGTTAAAGATCTAAATGTGAGACTCAAACTGTATTAAAGCAAAGCACTTTTAAAGGCCAGGTGAGGGAGCCATGTGGTTGGTTGGTTGTAGACTTCGTGGTGTAGGAATCCTTTGTTCTTGCAGCTGTTCACATAGATCAGGTCACGATATTCCTATAAACTTCCAACAAGACAAGTATTATTCTCTTTTCTGCAGCTTTTTATCTCTATGAATGGATGCTTCAAGGTCAGAGCCCTGAGAATGGATTGTCCTATATAATTTAGGCTACTGGCAACATTTGTTCACAAAAAGTGCAGAATCAGCATGATTAAGAACAGATCATAAGGGTTAAAGTAAAAGTAACAGGTCCAAAATAGAATCAGATTTGTTCTTCCCTATACAGTTTCATAGAGCTCCACCAACCTTTGTCTGGTTTTGTATCATATTTATAAATATGTGGTCGTTGGAAGGGAAAAAACTTGGGTAAAAAGAAAATTGAGCCCTTTCTATGAATTTCAGTTATCTGGCATTTATCTCTGGTAAAGCAGGAATGAATAATTTTCAACAAATGACTCAGTTTATAGCTAAAACCAATGTGAAAAGAGTCTTTTTGGTTTTATATATATTGAAATAAATGACAGTTTTTTCATAGATAACTATATTATGTTGTGCCTCTTTTTGGGTAGGTTCTGGATATCCTCATCCTTAGTGAGACCTGATACCTGGAAATGTTTCTCCCTGTTCACTTTCTAATACAGCTATCTTAGAGAAACTACCCGTGCCTTTGTGAGATGACTCGCAAACTTTGTTATAAATCTCTCCTGGACACGTGAGATGATTTGAATAATTGATACAAGATTAGGCATTGACCTGAAATTTTGAATAAGAACAGACACACAATGCAGGATACAGGATGCTTGGGGCTGGTGCACTGGAATAACCCAGAGGGATGGTACGGGGAGGGAGGCTGGAGGGGAGTTCAGGATGGGGAACACGTGTACACCCATGGCGGATTCATGTTGAAGTATGGTAAAACCAATACAATATTGTAAAGTAAAATAAATAAATAAATTTTTAGAAAAGAAAAAAAGAAATGCAGTCATTCTTACTGTTGTCCTGTACACGATAACCATACTGAAAGTGAGAATTCTAAATTAAGCAGTTATTGTGTGTGTGATATAGCTGAAACACACACATACACAGCTAATATACATATGTGTATATGCAGATACATATACATATGTATCTACATATACCATTTATTTTAAATGCTTATTTTTATTTATTTATCTACTTGGTTGTGCCAGGTCTTAGTTATGGTATGTATGATCTTTAGTTGTGTTATGAGAACTCTTAATTGCAATGAAGTGAAAGTGTTAGTCACTCAGTTGTGTCTGACTCTTTGGAATCCCAGGGACTGTAGCCTACCAGGCTCCTCTGTCCACGGGATTCTCCAGGCAAGAATACTGGGGTGGGTAGCCCTTCCCTTCTCCAGGGGATCTTACCAGCCCAGGGGCCAAACTGGGGTCCCCTGCATTGCAGGTGGATTCTTTACCATCTGAATTTATGTGGGATCTATTTCCTTGACTAGAGATGGAACCTGAACCCCTGCACTGAGTGCAGAGTCTTAGCCGCTGGATCACCAGGGAACTTCCTCTACATATATTTATGTATGGCTGTCTTATACATATGCAATAATGTATTAGACTGAAATTTTAAGGTATATATATATGTATATACATTCTTATATATATTTATGACACACATATATCCTAATGCTATCTTAAGAAATGCATCCTGTTAAGCATCTAGGGTCATTTGTAGTATCATGTCTTACTTATATTTGTGTCCTCCATAATGAGTTGTCCAGAGAAATCACTTAATAAATATCTTTTAAGAAATAGTGAATGAATAATATTTGGGATACCTCTCCCAGACTGTGCTACCTCCAGGGGGGATGCAGCATCATGTCAGGGTTAACATTCAACATTAGTAAACAGGAGCGTGTTACTAACTAGTTTAATCACTGGTGGTGTTTCTAGTTGTGTTTTAAGGACTGCTCCCCAAGCCCCACACTCTGTAGAATCATCCTATTCCTCAAGGCCAAGTTCAGATGTCATTTCCTCCATGAAACCTGCTCTGATTACAACCCAGCTTGAAATAATTTCCTTCTCTCTGAACTCTTACAACTTTTTTTTCCTAATTGACCAGAACTAGTACTTCTCAGAGTCTCCTTTGTAAGTGTTCACCTACATATCATGGCTTTTCTACCAAATGGTAAGTTTTCTCAGTCTAAGCCTATGTCTTACATATATCAGTATTCTAAACCTTTCGTGAGTAAATAAATAGTCAGTATTGGCTGGTTGCCTGATTTAATCTTCAACTTATATAAAATTAAATGTGTTTCTAAGAACTGTACCCTTTTGTAGTAATTTTGACAAAAAAGTAGGTCTCCATGTAAAATTAGAACTTATTCAACCTCTAGACATTTATGAAATCCATATAGTCCAGTAAGAAACTCAAATCTCCTGTAATTAGTACAGGACACTTTTGCTCAAGTAAACATATTTGTTTAATAGAAAAGCATTAAAATAATCCTCAATGAATTTGTCAATTGCCTCATATGAGCTTTGGTTCAAAACATGCTCCCTTTTCTGTTTGTCATTTACTAATTCAGCACTTTGTGGCCTGTCAAACAGTAGCGTGTTCTGTAGTGAGAAAGTTCATTGAACAAAGATATTTCTAGTCTTTACCTATCACTGAAAAAATGCAGAGGGAACTGCAAACTGACACACTGATTATACTAACCTGATGGAAGAGCAGTCCCCCCGATCCGGCCCTGCCACGTGTCTGCTGTTATGTTTTCACGTTGCCTCCCCGGTCCCTCTCTTCCAGTCCTAATGGTCCCTGCTGTTCTCTAAACATATTCCCCAACCTCCCTGTTCAGGACATCTGTGCTTACTTTGTTCACTTTGCATTAAACACTATTGTGTTAGATGAATTCTTAGTTCACTTTCCTGCTTAATGCTGGTTTCAGCTCAAATTCCTCTTAACAGACCAGTGTACATTGAAAGAACCACCTACACACACAACCCTGCCCTTGCCTTCCTGCATTCTTTCTGTTCTTTGACCATCATAACTGGTTTCCTTCTCTACTGCACAGCTGGTTCCCTGAGAGCACAGATTTTATAGGTGTTATTTTCCATTCTTGTATATCTGGCACCCAGGAAAATGTAAGAATTCAGTAAATATCTGTTCATTGATATTAATAGAATGAGCAGTTGCCACTACCAAGAGTTAAATCGCGTGTTAAATCTCCTAAAACAAGGACTTAAAGAGAGGCATGAAAGCCTGACTCCCAATCTTTCTGTGGTATTGAACTTTAAATGGAATGTATTGAGTGGCTTCTAACTGTTCTGAATATTTACTTTGTGGTGTGCTCACAGTCACATGTCCCTTCTTCTAAGAAACTACTCCCTCATCTCTCAACCTTGGGGTTTCTTGGGAGGTCCACCCCCATGCTCTCCCCTCCTGGGTGTATTCTAGTGCACTGGTTTCAGTGACTGTCCAGGAATGGACCTATGACTCAAAGAAAGTAAAGACCCCTCTCCTGAGAATGTCTGGCTGGAGCTCATGAAAAAGTGCTCACTTTCTTATATAAGACTCTGTAACTTTTGGCATAGTAGACATAAAAGAATAAAGCCAGCGCAGTGAGAGGACAGGGGAGACAGAAGCAGAGACGGGGACAGAGAGAGAGAGGAAGAAGAGAAAGGGAAGGGAAGGGAGGCAAGGAGAGGGATGGGGAAGAGGAGGAAAAGTGGTGTTGGAGTCCTCGGTCTAATTTTTCCCAAGATCAGCTCCACCAAACTCTTCCCATTTAAGTGAACCCATAAATGTTCCCTCATTTCTTTCCTTAAGCAATTCAATTTAATCACCCTGATTAATACATGATGCAATACAGTCACATTAAGGGACAATATCTTCAGCAGATGTTTTTGGAATAAATGAGGGGAAAGATATTTATTTTTAATTTTTCTCTTCACTGTCAATAAATGACAAAAGAATAACCTTAAAAGGGGATTCAGGGAAGCTATCTCTGTAGGAGTCTGAGCTAATGAGATCCAGGTATATTTCTTTCTGGTGAACTAAACTAATTATATAAAGATAGAACTCAAATACATAGAAGAGAATGGGCAGTATATTTCTTAAGGTGTCTTCTTTTAATATTTTCTCAGTCTGCCTCCAACAAAAGCGAAGTGGAAGCAAATTCACAATTAAATTCCCTGCAAGGAATGTTAGAATTTGTCAAGGTCCAGCCAGAAAGCAGGCTACCTATAAACAGTGGGGTAGAGAGAATTAGTTATGCAGCTGATGGGAGAACTCTACAACTGAAGAGCAGACAGTAAATCACCCCAAAGCTGAGCAGGGCCTGGACTTGGGCAGCAAGCCAGGAACCCAGGGTACAAAATTTAGGAAGTGCTCGTGTTCAAGCATTGTTCTGCCCAGCTCTGAGAGGAAGGGTTTCCTTAAATCTTGCTCCCCGGATACCTCACTTCTAAGGAGGTGCTCCTGAGAATAGCAACAGCAAGGGGACCCCTGCTGGAACAGCATTGGGCCCCGAGCTGGACGGACAAAGGAGGGTAAGTGTCCCTGGGGCTCTCCATCAGTCACCAGGAGAAAGTCAGAACCACGATCAGGAGGGGCCTTCAGAGCCACAGAGGTACCACCTGAAGCGGTCCGCGGGGACGCTATTCCATCTTCTCCGTCTCATGGAGCCTTCTGTTGGCTGAACCCAGCAGGGTCCCGTGCATAATGGGAACTTGAAGATGCAGCAAGCAACCACCAGTCCCCTGTGATAAGAAACCCAAAAGGAATGGACAGGCACGACCTCTGGGAGCCATCCACCTGACTTTCACAGGGCTGTGTCCTTTGAAGAACAGAAGTGTGAATGGTACCTTTCTGGTTCTGTTGAGAAAGCTGAGAAGCCTAACTTATATTCTTGTCCAGAGAGGATATTTGGCCTGGTTTTTTTTTTTCCCCATGGTAGATATTTGGTATATTTCCCTGTGTATCCCTCAAGTGATTCTTTGTCTCTTAATAGTATCTCACCTGTGAGCAAAATTGCCCTTGAACTGCACTAAGATCTGAAGATTTCCATCTGCTTTTCTACTTTTCTACTTAATGAGGGGTGGCATTGAATTTTAGGTGGTTAGAAGTATTAAAGTTAAAAAAAAATCCTCAAATATGTTATAGGTCATATGGAAGCTTTTGTAAACCCGTGGTATTTGGCAGCCTCACCACAAATACCAAGTATGTGTGGGTTTGGCACCTTTCAGGAGAATCTTCAACAAATGTTTTTTCTTTTAAAACTGTGTTTTATATGACTTTTTCTTGGCTGTTGGCATTGGACATCCCAGTTGGATGCCATCTGGTGGCTTACAACGTGTGGCCTTCCCCAAAAGTCACTGTCTTGCTTATAATTTTCCTCTCACATGTTCCAAGGAATGGACCTACCTCAGTGATGTGTTCCCTCAACCACAATAGCAGAAACCGTTACTTTTCATTTCATTAGGTCCATAGCTTTATGGCTAAATTAGATGGTATTGAACAAGCTACATTCAACATGCATTTACAGGAAGCCTTAAGAGTGGATAAAACCCTAGAAACACAAAGTCAATAGGCTTCAGTCACTATATAAAGGATTCGGTCTACAACTTTAGATTGTCTTTTAATTCTTTCGGTGGCAGGGAGATCATTATTTTGAGAGTGAACCCATTTAAGTTTGAGGAGCTTTAAATGGCTAGAGAGTTATTTCTCGTAATAACCAAAATCTACCCCTATTTTCCCCTGAAATTATACGGAATATGTCTGTTTTCTTGACCATGTGATGGTCTTGAACTATGTAACTACAGCCATCCCCTACCTCTAAATTTCACCCAAGATAAATACCAACAAATGCCTCATACATTGGTTTTCCAGATATGTTGGTTGGCTTCAAACCTCCTTCATCTCCTACATATAAAACTGCAATTATACCTACTTTTATTTTCCTACCTTTTTTGAATGACTTGCTTTAAGTGGGGAGAAAACCATTCTGCATTTCATGTGCACTCAGCTTTTTCTCGTCTTTTATTTATTTTTTTTTATTCTTTTTTTTTAACTTTTTTTTTTAATTTTTATTTTTTGTTTAATGCTTATTCCATTTCACAGTACTGCATTGGTTCTGCCATACATTGACACGAATCAGCCACAGGTATTCACTGCTTAGAAAAATTAATACCATTGTTACCATAGCTATCTGGTGAGGCATTTTGATCATGGTGGCTCTTTCATAAACAAGGTCCTTGGCAAGTCCTTTAGAAATCAAGTTGAATTTGAACTATTGAAAATGAACAATAAAAACATAAGTGGTAATACTCATATGGTGACAGAGTAATATATATTATTTTAAACTTTATTATCTATGTAAATAAATAACAATGTCCAGTTTAATGAATCCTTCCATTTAAATGCCGCCCAATAAATATCTCCTAATAAGTGGCTGAATACATTCATCAGCTTCATGTTCATCAGCTTAAGCTTCTGCTGCACATCTTTTCTTCCTGTTTCTACAGGAGAGCCAAGTTTGAAGGGTGCTAAATTATAACACTGCCATTGGGCAAGAGTCACCTTGTTGGAGGGCATCTTAGTCCTCCTTTTTTGCCCTGAGATGGAGCTCTCCAACCTGTTCATCCTTTTCCTCGTGATGGTACCCTGTCTACGGTCTGTGGATGTTGGCCTATTCTCTGCATCGTTTGGTCATGATCCTACTTCGTTCCTGCCCACCAATCCTATGAGGAAACAAGAGATTATTGTATGCTTTCTTTGCCAAATGTGAGTGCCCTATCCTCTTTCAGGCTGCCCTGAGCCCCACTTGCCAGGCACCTCATCTAGCCTTTGCTGCCCGGGCTTTGGAAGCAGAACCAGTCTTCTCTGTTCTAAGGCTCCTCTAAATCTATCTGGAATTTCTATCATTTATTACCCCTAACTGGTACTGAGCACCAATACATCCCTGGTACTCGGCAGAGAGGAGGAGCCTTTGACTCTTCTCAGGTACCCAGGAAGCACAACATTATTTTTAAAAATTATTTTACTGCCTTCCCTGGTAGCTCAGATGGTAAAGCATCTGTCTGCGATGCGGGAGACCCGAGTTCGACCCCTGGGTTGGGAAGATTCCTTGGAGAAGGAAATGGCAATCTGCTCCAGTACTATTGCCTGGAAAAGCCCATGGACAGAGGAGCCTGGTAGGCTACAGTCTATGGGGTCGCAAAGAGTTGGACGTGACTGAGCAACTTCACATTCACATTCACATTCATGGAGATCAATACTTTGAGTTACAAGAATTGAGTCATAAGTCTGAGTATTACTAAACCGTGACATTACTTTGTCAACAAAGATCCATCTAGTCAAAGCTGTGGTTTATCCACTAGTCATATATGGATGTGAGAGTTGGACTATAAAGAAAGCTGAGCACAGAAGAATTGATGCTTTTGAACTGTGGTGTTGGAGAAGACTCTTGAGAGTCCCTTGGACTGCAAGGAGATCCAACCAGTCCATCCTAA
>SJYC01048116.1:0-24959 GCA_006408675.1 Madoqua kirkii | reverse complement strand
GGAGATCAGTCCTGGATGTTCATTGGAAGGACTGATGTTGAAGCTGAAACTCCAATACTTTGGCCACCTGATGTGAAGAGCTGACTCATTTGAAAAGACCCTGATGCTGGGAAAGATTGAGGGCAGGAGGAGAAGGGGACGACAGCAGATGAGATGGTTGAATGGCGTCACCGATTCAATGGACATGAGTTTGGGTAAACTCTGGGAGTTGGTGATGGACAGGGAAGCCTGATGTGCTGCGGTTCATGAGGTTGCAAAGAATTGGACACGACTGAGCAACTGAACTGAACTGAAACCATAAGATTAGCTTCAGTGCAGAAGAACAAGTGGAAATCGGTATGTAACGAAAGATTTACAAAAAGGAGTTAAAGTTAGTTTTCAACAATCAAGAAGGTGTTAAGAAACATTAGGTGTTAAATTTCTCATTTTCTGTATCTGTAATGATTTTCAGGAGAGCAACATCTGCCTTACACTGGAGGCAATACTATGTTCCACTCCACGGATCAGCCTCCATTTAGTTGCTAAGCTAGAAATCACAGAACTTTTGTTAATGACACCTTTTTCTACCATTAGTCTTTTTAAAATTGAAGTATAGTTGATTTGCATGTGTTGGTTTACATTGTGTTAGTTTCAGATTACAGCAAAATGATTCAGATATATTAATAAATGGGCTTCCCTGGTGGCTCAGATGGTAAAGAATCTGCACGGGGCTGGTGGCAAAGGACCTACCTGCCAATGCAGGAGACCACCTATAATGCATAAGACTTGGGTTCAATCCCTGGGTCAGGAAGATCCTCTGGAGGAGGGCATGGCGACCCCTCCAGTAATCTTGCCTAGAGAATTCCACGGGCAGAGGACCCTGGTGGCTACAGTCCATGGGGTTGCAAAGAGTCAGACATGACTGAAGCCACTTAGCATACACACACCTATTAATATATATATGCACACACACATATATATATATATGCATATATATATTATTTTCAGATTCTTTTCCCTTATAGATTGTTAAAAAATATTGGATATAGTGCCTGTGCTGTACAATAGGTCCTTGTTTATTGCTTTTATATAAAGCAGTGTATATCTGCTAAACCCAAACTCCTAATTTATCCTCTTCTTCTCCCTCTGGTAACCTTTACAGTTGGTTTTCCAAATCTGGGACTCTGTTTCTGTTTTCTAAATAAGTTTATGTGTATCACTTTTTAAATTCCACATAGTAGGATATCATATGATATTTGTCTTTTTCTGACTTACTTCATTTAATATATTATGTTCCATTAGTCTTTATTCCCATTTAGACACTATTTTAACTCATAAATTTATCTCAAATTCATTCCTTTATGACAATATTTTTCACTTTTGCTCCATTTTAAATACTCACCACCATTGACTGGATGCATTTCACTGTTTCTGACTGGTATTTGTACTTGGATATTTCTCAACTTTGTATCCATCTCAGCTGTTATTCCCTTGCTAACAAAATGTTTGAAGCAAAATGCTAACAATGGGGTGGTTTTTCATGAACTTTAAGTAGGTCTTTATTTCCCAGAGAATAAGGCTTAGCTCCTGTAGAATGCCATGCAGGGCCTCTCATGACTGGAGCTCCACTCCACCCACACCCCAAGTCTCCCTACAGAAAAGTCTCCTTAGAATCTCGGTGGACCCTTGACCCATTCATCACCTATGTATTTTCTCAAGCTGTTCGCTCCCTGTAGAATATCCCTTCTGCTTGCCATCCCCCATGTGTCAACATCCTTCAAGGGCCAAATCAGCACCAAGCCAGCCATCAGACTTCATCTTGCCCCACCCATTCTTGCTTCTCAACAAAATACAGAAACCATCTCTCTGACGTTCCTGAACAGCTTTATTTGTAATTTTCATAATAGCTGCTACATTCTGCATCAAGTTCTTTGTATTTGTGAATATCTTCTCTGCCAGGCCATTAGCTGAAGGAGGTGTCAGTAAATGTTCTTTGTTTCTAAGCAGCAGTAGCTAACTCAAGCTGACTTGAGCAAAAAAAAAAAAAAAAGAAAAAAAAAAGAGATGGTGTTGTGAGGAATTAAGGATGTGAATGGGAAACCTCTTAAAGGCCTAAGAGAAGTAGAGACCTGAGACTTGGAAGCATTCACCCTGGCGCTGAGTCTCAGCTCTTACCATTTGCAGAACGTATCACTATGCGTGTCATAGTACACATTCTGTGGCTCAAGTTCCACGCGGATAGAATGGGATGATAGCAGTGTGACTGTTCCCTAGCATCACTGCATTGTTTGTTTGGCACAGCTCTCATTAAATGTTATTTCAAAAACAAAGTTGGGGAGACTATGAAGCTGGAGCTCAGGAAGGACCAAAAAACTGTCTGGAATGCAGGTGGCATCTCTCTGATCCAAATATTCCCTTCCACCCCCAGTTATAGACCATATGTCTGTGCTTCTTATTGTGCATGTGTGTGTGTGTGTGTGTGTGTGTGTAAAAATCTCTCAATTGGGTCTGACTCTTTGCGACCCCATGGACTGTAGCCCACAAGACTCCTCTGTCTATAGAATTCTCCAGGCCAGAATACTGGAGTGGGTAATCATTCCCTTTCCAGGGAATCTTTCCAACCCAAGGATTAAATCCAGGTCTCCCACATTTTCAGTACTTGTCTATAGCTCCTATTCTTGTACATCTCATCTCTTAGAAAGATAGAGCCTGTCTTTGTCTCTGCTCCACGTTCTGGGGGAGGAGCCCATGATTGACTCAATTTCAGTTCCAATAGCTGTGCCAAGATTAATAGTGACTGAGCAAATAAGCAGGTTCCATAAATCTGTCATTATAAGAAAGCATTTTCAAGAGAAGAAGGTTTAGGGAGCAAGCAAAATACGTACTGGTCTGCTGAAACGTCTCATTGATTTTGCTATCCTCGACACCTTGTTCTGTCTCTCCAGTTGGATTGGATCAAGTTCAATTCAAATGTAACTTGCACTCGGGGGTTGATGCTGCTAACATTTTTATTCCATGCACATCATTTGTTCAGTTATTCTTTGAAAAGTATTTGAACAGTAACTTATTTTGTACTGTATTCATGGCAGTATTATGCCATGTACTGAGGGCATTATGGAGTAAGGTATATTGAAGCTCTTGACCTTACTTTGCTAATATATATTGCTTGCTGCTTTGACTTATTTAAAAAAATGGTGTGATCTTCCCATACTCACCAACCCTGCCTTGGTTGTAAGTATTAATAACACGGTCAGTTCTTTGTCAGCACGTGCTCTCCATTCTTTTTCTCTGAATGTTATATTTTTTGTTTTTTGAACATTTAGTTATGCTTTCAAAACATTAGGCAGGCCTTCCACTAACATCCATTTTGAAAGTGGAAGTAACCTCCTACCAGTGCAACTTCAGAAGCACGAAGGCCTAGTGGCACAAACGCTTGCGTTCCAGACAAATCTCTGCACCTCTGTGGCTTTGGGGGATGCTTGAAGAGCTCTGGAGCTTAGTTTCTTCCCTTTAAACCAAAATCAATCAAGCATATGTGGGATTATAAAAAAATTAATTTATTTATTTTAATTGGAGGCTAATTACTTCACAATATTTGGTTTTTGCTATATATTGACATGAATCAGCCATGGGTGTACATGTGTTTCTCATCCTGAAGCCCCCTCCCACCTCCCTCCTCATACTCACGCATTGAACCTGGACTGGCAATCTGTTTCACTTATGATAATATGCATATTTCAATGCTATTCTCTCAAATCATCCCACCCTCACCTTCTCCCAAAAGTCTATTCTTTAGATCTTTGTTTCTTTTGCTGTCTCGAATATAGGGTCATCATTACCATCTTTCTAAATTCCATATATATGTGTTAATGTACTGTATTGGTGTTTCACTTTTAGGCACCAGTTTCATCCACCTCATTAGAACTGATTCAAATGCATTCTTTTTAGTAGCTAAGTAATACTCCATTGTGTATGTGTACCACAGCTTTCTTATCCGTTCGTCTGTCGATGGGCATCTAGGTTGTTTCCATGTCCTGGCTATTATAAACAGTGCTGCAATGAACATTGGGGTACACGTGTCTCTTTCAATTCTGGTTTCCTCAGTGTGTATGCCCAGCAGTGGGATTGCTGGGGCATATGGCAGTTCTATATCCAGGTTTTTAAGGAATCTCCACACTGTTCTCCATAGTGGCTGTACTAGTTTGCATTCCCACCAACAGTTTAAGAGGGTTCCTTTTTCTCCACACCCTCTCCAGCATTTATTGCTTATAGACTTTTGGATAGCAGCCATTCTGACTGGTGTGAGATGGTACCTCATTATGGTTTTGATTTGCATTTCTCTGATAATGAGTGATGTTGAGCATCTTTTCATGTGTTTGTTAGCCACCTGTATGTCTTCATTGGAGAAATGTCTGTTTAGTTCTTTGGCCCATTTTTTGATTGGGTCGTTTATTTTTCTGAAATTGAGCTGCATGAGCTGCTTATATATTTTTGAGATTAATTCTGGCTGTGAAAATCTGACTTGTAGATTGTTACGAAAAAATTCATGGAGGCTCCACCTTTGTAGATACAAGATCTTCCTTGTTTACACAGTGTTAGTCATCCATCCATCTCTTTTCCTTCCTCCTTCTCATTCTGTTACCATGGTCTCCATCCATCACTTTTGTGCACTCACAGAGGCATTGTGAGAGCTCACGGGAACTGGAATGCAATGGTCAACTCTTTCTGGGATTCTCAGCCAATCAGCTTAGTTACTGTGTTTCTGAGAAGATTGAATATTGATTCTCCTTGGAAGCTTTGAGGTCACTGTTCCTTTACCGGTCTCTGTCCCACCTCACAGCACAGTTTTCTCCATGAATTTCCTGGCTCAGCTCCATGTTTCTGCCCTAATCTCAAACTCATCCCCACTTCCCTAAGTGTTTGTTTCTTTTCTTCTTTTTTTTCTTAAACAAAAGCAACAGCAAGTTGCTGTACTAGAACTTGATGGCAGACAGTACGTGGGATCTTAGTTCCCGACCAGGGACCAAAGCCACATCCCCTTGCATTGGACCACCGGGGGGCGGAGGGTCCCACTGTGTGTTTTTTTTTTAATTTCTCATCTAGTACAGCCTCATTCTTTACTCCTACTCAATAAGCTCTGTCCTTTATGGCTCCCAGCTCACCTGTGTCTCCGTTCGCATGCCTCCCTTGCTATATTCTGCCCCAGCTCTCTGCTTCATTTCACACATCCACATCCTCCATCTGCCTCTATCTCCTTGTCATATGCCTATTAAAGCCAAAACTTCTCAAGAGTTATGTACCCAGCTATGGGATATGGGTTTTCCATGGAACATCACATTGTATCCTGAGCAAGTCTGTGCATTAGTGCTATTAAATTCACTTTACAGCTGGGCAAACAGAGAGGTGAAGTAACACCCTCAAGATCACACAGCTAACGCTGTGGTATTGATTGTTTCTCAATCTACTGAAATTCAGAATTTCTTTACCTATTTTTCCATTTTATTGTGCCTTCCTATGTACATACTCTTCTTTCTGTCTCAGTTTGCAATATACTAAATGAAAGCATGAATATAATCTCTCATGTGTGGTGAGGTAGGGTAAAAGGAAGCGTGTGGGAAAGCCTTTTCAGAGATGAAATACGGTCTATGAAAGCATTGCTAATCCATCATATTAGCTTACTTACCCCAAAAGCAAGGTGTCATGATTTACATGCCAATGCTGGTGTATAATTTCTGTGGTTGAAAACAGTGGGCTTTATTCGTGTATGCCAACGGTTATTGTCTGAGGTTTTCAAAACATGGTATGTTCACAATACACAAGAATGGCAAGTAGTTGGTACTGTAACTGAATATGGTAACTTTTTAGAGTGATGGATGGGAAGCATCTCAGGGCAAGATCTGGGCTCCTTGGAAAGAATGCTGTGACCCCCCAGTGACACTGGCCGGGCCGCTGGGGGAGAAATAGCACTCACGTGTGGAGAACTGTGATTCTCTGTTGGCAGGCACATTAGCTGTGAGGAGCAAGTGAAGGAGAACAAATATTAGGAAGATGGGCATATTGTTAGTATTTTCTCTTACATGAATGTTTGTCGTTTTCCCCATGAATAACTTAAATCCCCAAATGAATCATTTCCCCATCAGAGATATTTGGAAAATCAGACACATATGGAAGATTATACATTTTGGAAAAGATATCTTTGATTTGTCTTCTCATATTTTTCAGTTTTATTTGGAGAATACGTTCTTACAGCACTGAGAAAAAGTCAAGGTGATATTTTCAGTTAGCATATCAGTGTGATCTGGGCATCTAACCATTATGCAAAATTAAAAAGAAATTAACATTCCTCAGAGCCTATATGATATTGCAGTACAGAGTGATAATGCTCATGTTATATCTCAAGATAATCTGCCAGTTTCCAGAAGAAGTAGCTTCTAGTATTTTGCATTTTCATCAGCCTACAGTGTAGTACATGTCTGAGGCTCAAGCAGATAGAGCTCACAACTCTACTCACAAGGCTTGGGATAACCTGTGCCACTGGGTTAACAGCTCTGATCACGACTCTGAGGAACATGGGAGCCTCGGTCACCTTCATCCTTTGAGATTTGGGTTTATTTCATTTTAGGGAGAATTAACTTCCTGAGTTCTAAAGAGAAAGGTTTCTCACTTGCTAATAGTGAACTATTTCTCAGTGACAGACCACATATATAGTCATTTAAATTTCTAACACTAATCTCCATGTGCTTCAGGGTTGTGTATGTATTCCAAGCCCTGAAGAAATGGTGGAGTTGGGGGAAAAAAAGATCAGTTCGCAGCCATCACAGTCAAGAATGGTTCAGACAAGGATCAACAAATAAACATGTTGAAGTCAAAGGAAGAATAATACAAAACTAGATTGATTATATTGAACCACATTTGATGTGTTATACACCATTAGTAAAAGTCTCCTTATTTTAAAGTAAGGAAAATATTTATTTGCATAATATAAAGCTATTTACTTTCATATTTGCCATTTCTGAGCTGGATGGAGAAGGCGATGGCACCCCACCCCAGTACTCTTGCCTGGAAAATCCTATGGACGGAGGAGCCTGGTAGGCTGCAGTCCATGGGGTTGCCAAGAGTCGGACATGACTGAGCAACTTCACTTTCACTTTTCATTTTCATACATTGGAGAAGGAAATGGCAACCTACTCCAGTGTTCTTGCTTGGAGAATCCAGGGACGGGGGAGCCTGGTGGGCTGCCGTCTATAGGGTCACACAGAGTCGGACACGACTGAAGTGACTTAGCAGAGCTGGAACCCAGTGGCATTTCAATGCTTGACTTTAACTTGGTGGATTTTGGTGTTACATCGCCATCTTGTGGTTGCTGATCCAAAAATTGTTCTCTTAAAACCCAAGTCCTTTGTTTTTGCAACATACTGTATGGTGCAGAAAATCATTTGTGCTTGTGTGCTTATATCCACACAGGCACACACACACACTGGGAAACTGAAAATCTGAAAGCAGTGTTTTAGGTTTGGAGACATAGGAAAAGAAATATCTAAGAATAATCTTTCAATGCAGGTTCTTGTATGGTAAAACCAGCCATGTGGCACATCTACTAACAAATACATGGTATTGTTGTAAATGTAATGCGTTTACTATAATACTATGATTTCAATAGTAAAGTACCATATGTTTCCTCTATTTACCATAAATAACAGATGAGGAGAACAAATAATATTTTTCTTCCTGCTCTGTTAAGAATGTTTACATTGGATGTGTACCATTTCTAACAGGACACAGAAACAGAGATAAAGAAAACATACACAGTGGAATCACATTTTCTTAGATGACTATGACTAGAAACTTCCAAAGTAGCTTGTTCATAAATAAAACCATCTAACTTACTGTGTGGGTAACACTGTCCATTGAAAAGATCCTTTTTTTGGAGGGGTCAAGAATCACACATTTAATAGAGGTCAGAGTTGAGGGGACAGTGGGTAGAAAGTTCTGTTTTTATGTTTTAAGACTGTTTGTCTGTGTTAGGCCTTAGTGGCAGAGTGCAGGCATGTGAGATCCTAGTTCCCAACCAGGGCTCAGACCCTTGTCCACTGCCTTGGAAGGCTAAGGCTTAACCACTGCACCATCGTGGAGGTCCTGAAAGTTCTAGTTTTAAATGACTGTGATTTTTGTTTTTTGAAGAGACTTTAAAAGGAATACGTATTTTAGTAGTTTTCTTCATAGGTAAGGTATATTTTAATAAACTCTTTAAATTTGCTATTGAAACTTGAAATCCACATACTGCTTTAAGAATTGATTCAATTAATTTGTGACTAATGCTCACAGAAACCTCATCTGTTCCAGAGCGAATGTGATGGCAGGAAAGAAGGAAGGACCATTTCTCAGAGACCCTTTCCCCCAGCTCATGTCTGCTTTTATGAGATTATGCACACGCGTTAGCCTGCAGTCTCAACCCCTAGAAAGACCAATTAGTTGCAAAATGATGTTGTTAATCAAGGAATTCGGTCTTAGGTTTATTTATTCTCACTCTGATTTATTTACTGTCATTCTGTCACAGGCTACAGTTTGCAGAAGCCTTTCTTTTCTTAATTATATGTATAATTACATTCATTGTGGGGTCATTGGAAAACAAAGATAAAAAGAATTAAAATAAAACAAATTACAGGCAGCTCACCACTCTTAGCATTTTGATATTATCATAAAAATTCTTTTTTTTTTTTAGAAAATGGGATTCTGATTGCATACACTGTTATATTTTATAATGTTTCTTTCCCTTAATTATACATTTACATAGTATTTATCATTCTGTTTTATAGCTACACCTTAATTAATTTAAATTAATTAAGGCATAGCCCGAATTACAGACATTTGGATGGTTTTCTAATTTTTATCCGTATAAAATATACTGTAATGAGTCTATGTATAAGGGGATGTGTTTCGTGTCTGAGACATATAACACCCTGTACTTAGTCACTCAGTCATGTCCGACTCTTTGCAACCCCATGGCTCCTCTGTAGCCTCAAAGTCTCCTCTGTCCATGGGATTCTCCAGGCAAGAATACTGGAGTGGGTTGCCATGCCCTCCACCAGGGGATCTTCCCAACCCAGGCATCGAACCCAAAGCTCCCACACTGAGGGCAGATTCTTTACCATCTGAGCCACCAGGGAAGCCCATGTACATCTATTTGTTTCTATTTTCTGCCTCATTATTAGGATTTGTGAACTATTCCAAAAAAGAACTATTTTGACAGGAATATCTGGCATGATAGATATTGGTAATTAAGACTAATTGTAAATCAATTGCACAATAGAAGAATGGTTCTCATTCATCTTCCTACCAGTTTAAGTTTTCCTGTTTATCTTCAGTTCCAACAACACTTCCTTTTTTGTCATTGTTATTTATTGAAGTCTAATATACATACTCTTGCTCCTTGGAAGAAAAGCTATGACCAACCTAGACAGCATATTAAAAAGCAGAAACATAACTTTGCCAACAAAGGTCCATCTAGTCAAAGCTATGGTTTTTCCAGTAGTCATGGATGGATGTGAGAGTTAGACTATAAAGAAAGCTGAATGCTGAAGAACTGATGCTTTTGAGCTGTGGTGTTGGAGAACACTCTTGTGAGTCTCGTGGATGGCGAGGAGATCCAACCAGTCCATTCTAAAGGAAATCAGTCCTGAATATTCATTGGAAGGACTGATGCTGAAGCTGAAACTCCAATACTTTGGCCACCTGATGTGAAGAACTGACTCACTGGAAAAGACCCTGGTGCTGGGAAAGACTGAAGGCAGGAGAAGGGGACGACAGGATGACATGGTTGGATGGCACCACTGACTTGATGGACGAGTTTGAGCAAGCTCCAGGAGTTGGTGATGGACAGGGAGGCCTGGCAGTGCTGCAGTCCATGGGGTCGTAAAGAGTTAGATATGACTGAGCAACTGAACTGAATACACATACAGAAAATCGTACAGATCATAAGCTCTCCTGGTAGGCTGGAACTATCTTCCAGCTATCATGCAGGTACTACTTACGTTCACTACTTCACATACTTTTGGGAGTGTTCTTTCAAAAACTGATTTGTTGAAAAGTTGACCCATCATTTTCAACTCTGCTGCCTCAGGGTACAGAGCATCTTCAAAATGAAAGCTCACTCATACCCACAGCTGATAAGGGCTGAGATGGATGAGAACCTTGCCTCAGGAGTTCCCACAGGTAATTACTCAAGAGAATCACCAGGGGGGAGCTTTAAGGAAATACCAAAGCTGACTCACTTCCAGACAGAAATCCTGCGGAGAAGCTTGTGTGTCATTTTAAACAGGGCCCCAGGTGGTTATAATTGGTAGGGACTGCAAATCACTGAAACTTCTGTCTCCTTGAGTGATAGATTCATTTCAACGGAATAGATACATTCTAACTCATGGGTGAAGAATGTCTCTATCTGATGTACTGGTTGACTCCCAGAGATGAGCCTCTGTCCTAAGCTTTGTACTGTCCAACTACTGGACAACGTCACCACTTTCACTCCTAGGGCCTAAGTCCTTATACCGACTATTTATATTCACCACAAACGTGGATGCTCCTAAATGGACCAGTACTTCAGCTGGTCAGTTATTAACACCAAATACAATTAAACTTTGAGAGAGGTCGTGGTAATGGAAGAAGAGCCATATAGACCTTCCCATATTGCAGAGGATACCAAGTGGAGACAGACATACAGAAACAAACAAATTATATCTGTAAACATTAGTCACAGAGACATCCATGGCTTTGGAACTATGGTTCTGCTCTTGGGAAGATGGGTAAATAACCTAGATCTCACAAGGGAATATCTAGAAAATTTATTAAAAATGGGCAGCTCTTTAGACCATAACGGAAAAGAATATAAAAAAGAATGTATATATATATGTGCAAATATACATGCATATATATATATATATCTGAATGTTGTTGTACAGAAATTAACACAGCATTCTAAATCAACTACACTTCAATTAAAATAACACAGCCCCCTTAGCATGTCAAAGGAACCAACTGAAGAGCCCCCAGTGGCCAGATCTCAAACAACATGAGTGACAAGGCATATAAAGGAACTCTGGAAGACAAGGCAAAGCACTAAATAAATACCTATGAGTCTCTACTGATATAAACAAATGTTTGAAGAAATAAATGATGATGGGGGAATAGACAAATCTCCCATATGGCTGGCTTATAAATAATTTAGGTAGATACTATCCACTCCTAAATCTGAGCTGTACACAGTGACTTATTTTTCCCAAAAAGTACCACATGGAAAACGGGGCCTGGGATCAAGGTGAACATCATCAGTCATAAACCATAATCGTGTAGAGCGTCCCTTTGATGTGACGTGTCTAGACTGGCATCTCATCTGTGTTGCCCTCCTCACAAAAGTTTAGGAATCCAGTCTAACCATGAGAAAACCTAAGACAAAACACACAGTGAAAGGTATTGTACAAAACACACGTCAGGTACAACTCAAAATGGTCAAGGTCAATGAGGACAAAGAACGGTGAAAGCTGAGAAGAGGTCACAGCCACAGCATCTTGAGACAAGATAAGCACATGCAACGTGGTACCCGGATGAGTTCCCAGAACAGAAAAAAGACAGTGGCTTCCAAAGTAGGAAATCTGCATCATGTGTGGACTTTGGTTAATAATATCAGATGTGTTCATTAGTTGTGACAAGTATACCGTAATGATGTAAGATGTGAACAGTAGGGGAAATGGTATGTAATGTATGGGAATGCTTTCCACATTCTTCCCAAATTGTCTGAAAATCTAAAAGAAAAATGTCATCAATAAAAGAAAAGGAGAAAGAAAACGCAATTCCCCAGAACATCAGTGAGAACAGCATCTGGAATCTTGTTAAAAATTCAGATTTTCAAGGCTCAGCTCAGACCTCCAGAATCATAAACTGAAGCTATAGCAACAATTTGTGATTCTGCTGTGATTTAGAACCCCTGACCCAGCAGGTTGATCGGGGCTCTGCTTCCCAGTGCTTCTTGTTGTAGATGAGGCCATGGCCATTTTCTCCAATGTCCAGGAGCAAAGAATCAGATTAGACCTCAAGTGGCTCCTGATTACCCATTTGTCACATTCCACAGAGGGCTTCTCTGCTCACCTCTCTTCTTGAGTTATTAGAGTCTGATCTCAGGGGTTCCTTTTCAGACCCATTTGTGCTCATGTTTTTCACAGCTTTTCCAGCCCACGGAGACTGTCCATCTCGGATCTCCCCAGATGTATAATGTGAACCAACTTGTATGTTTCCAGAGGTTACAGACCAGAGCAGAGTGGGAATCCTCTGGAGACAGAGGTGACCTAGGACAAATTATGTGATCCCTCTGTGCTTGACTTTCTTCATCTGTGATTTGAGAATGATGGAAGAGTGTCCATCTCATGGGGCTTTTTAGGGATTATGAATCAGCATCATATGGTGTTAATAATATCTAGCACTTAGTTGGAACCCAGAAAATGTGAACTGGTGCAGTTGTTGGTGGTGGATGTCCTACCTCTTAAATGGCTCTTTACTTCTCCCAAAACATCCAGGTTTTGTGTGTAAACTAATCAAAGCAATCAATCAATAAACATTGGGTGAACTGAGTAGATGAACTGACCACACAAAACAGAGCTTCAAACACAGACACACCCCAACTTGTCTTCTAAGGCATCTTGATTTTGGGGGTCAGGCTGTTGAAAATATTTCATATTGACTATACAAAGCTGTTAGAATAAAGCTCAAAATTAGATTGGAGAATACACCCTAGGTATGAATTGATCTTACTTCAAGCTTCACCCCCTACCTTTGTTCTGTTATCAATCAGAACACCGTTTCAATTTTGATCTAAGACTGTTGTCATTCCTGAGATCTTGTAAGTGTTTCTGTTAGCCTGAAAGATGAGATTAGTCCGAAAAGAAGTCCACCTTGGGGACTGTTCCAGCAGCAGGTGGGTAAGGGAGTAGAGTGGGATCATGGTTCAGATTTTCCTTATTTGCTCTTTGGAACAGGTTAGATAGAAACGCAACAACTTACATACCATAAAGAGACAAGCTTTGGCGTCTGGGTTTGTTTTCCAGATGGGCATTAATGTAGTGGATTCTGCAGTATCCGGACTAGGCGGTTGCCCTTATGCAAAAGGTGCTTCTGGGAACGTAGCCACAGAGGACTTGATCTACATGCTTAATGGCCTGGGGGTTAACACGGTAAGTCAATGTAGCATATTTTAATATTCATACATTCCTTGCAGATTGAAATTGGAATGTGTCTCAGATTTGGGAAGCAACTTTGAGGTCAAGTTTTACTACACTTTTGCTCTTTCCTAAAATGCACAGTGGGAAAATATAATAAAAATTCTTGAGGGGGGCTTCATAAAAGAACTTATTGCTATAGCATTTATAGTCAATCACCAATAATGCTACCATTTCACTTTTTTTTTTCTTTACTGCTTCATGACTTCCAAAGTACTTTTTTTTATCTAGTATCTCATTTGATGTCACACACTTTGTGAGTTAGAGCCTGTCTTTGCTTTTATGATTTTTGTTGTCGCTGTTTTGTTTTCCTTGGAGGAAAATTGGGATCTTGGTTTTCTCACGGTGACAAGTAGGGCTTCTGGAAGAGAGCCCAGGGCCATTTTAAAATGCCGAGTAGAGGAGCAGAGTTTAATAATACTAGCATGTGAAACACTGGCCGGCAAGAATAGTCTCTTTGCAAGTGGTATCTGAGAAAGGCACAGGCCCTATAACAACACCCACCAGGATCACTACCTTGTTTTGCCACATGCTTGTTAAAATGACCTAACTTCTAAGTTAGAGTCTTTTAGGGAAAAGTATAAAAGGCAAAAACGCTGTTCACAGATGATCAGAAATTCCGTATGTTTTCTGAGATGTACAAATCACCACCTGGATTAGAGAATGGAGTCGTCCTTCCCTCTCTCGCCTCTCTGCTCTTCCCTGGCTCTGCTGAGAGGCGCTCCTGCCCAGCGGACTGTCCACGGCCTCCTTCCCTGCGCTTCCAGTCTCTCAGCTCCGCCCCTCCCTCCTGCGTTCCCCACCCGCTGCAATGGCCTTCCTCCTCATCCTCGGTTTCACCTTCTAGTATTTCCCTGCTGACTCCCCAGGTCCCACACTGCTGGGTTCCTCTCCTCTGTGTTCCAGGGTTCTTTCAGTGTCTTCCTCGGTTGTAGCACCGGCTTCCTTCTGTGTTCAGCTCCCCCTGGAGACAGAGAGCTAGTATTACAACGTATTCGTAGGTGCCTGTTGCCTAGAAACACTCAATCCTGTTCATCGAAAGACTAAATCACCTGGCGTTAAATACCAGAAGCTGTTGCCTCTCTTCTCTGGTTCAGTTCAGTTCAGTCTCTCTGCCGTGTCCGATTCTTTACAACTCTATGAATCGCAGCACGCCAGGCGTCCCTGTCCATCACCAACTCCCAGAATTCACCCAAACTCACGTGCATCGTGTTGGTGATGCCATCCAGCCATCTCATCCTCTGTGGTCTCCTTCTCCTCCTGCTCCCTTAGGAACAGCTATTATTGAGTAGTCTGATCATTTCCATCGTTTCTATTAGGTATGACCGTGACAGAACCTGAAAAAAAGTAGAAATATTTTCTCTTTTTTTTCCAATTTATTTGATTGAAGTATAGTTGACTTACAATGCTGTGCTAATTTCCACTGTACAGCAAATGACTCATAATATATATATTCACATACACACATTCTTTACCATATTCTTTTCCAATATGGTTTATCACAGGATATTGAATATAGTTCCAAGTAGGACCTTGTTTATCCATTCTGTATATAATAGTTTTCATCTCCTAATCCTAAACTCTCAAGCCACAGAAATCCTTTCTTCAAGATTTATATAACTCGGTTGAACTCAGTTGATGCTTCACATGAGTCAGGCTGTCTGGGTCCAACTGCAAATAACCCCTTTCCATTTCCAAGAATTTCACAATTTAAGTTGTTGAGTAGCAACCAACAAACCAAGGCTCTCTGTGGAACCTGTATCACTGTGGCTCCCATGCCTACGCAATTAGCAAGAGCCACTGATTCAACTTCTAAACTATTTTGGTTGTTTGTCCCTTCCTTCCTACCCTTGCTGTAACTACATCAGTACAAGACCTGATATCTTCCGTGGATATTCACCCTCTATCCTGGTCTGCGGGACTTCCCAGGTGGCGCTAGTGGTGAAGAACCGGCCTGCCAATGCAGGAGACAGAAGAGATAAGGGTTTGATCCCTGGGTAGGGAAGATCCCCTTGAGAAGTACACGGCAACTGACTCCAGTATTCTTGCCTAGAGAAGCCCCTGGACAGAGGAGCCTGGCAGGCTACAATCCACAGGGTTACAAAGAGTCAGACACGACTGAAGTGACTTGGCACATACTTCAGACTGCCTTCAGATTCATCCTCCATGCTCCCATGGAAGAGTTCATCGAAGATGCAAGTGTGAATATGCCTTGCTTCTGCTTGGGCATGCCTCAGTGGACTCCCATTTCCTGAAAAGAAGGGCTCTATTCTGTCACACACTGTGGCCTTTTTTTTTTTTTTTTTCTTTTCCAGTCACTTCTGCCCGTTCCTTTCCACATATCCCATGATATTTTTCAGATGTCTGTACTGATGGTGCCTCATGCTTTCTCCTTCTTCTCAAGGACTCACACTCTCTGTGCAAGCCTCAGGTCAGGATTGACGCTTCCTGGAACGCTCCCCAGAGCACTGCTCTCCTTGCATTCCCATTTCCTTTTCCTCAGTGAGTGGACCTGCCTGCAGCTCTGCCCTCGTGGTCGTTTGGGTGTCTTTCTATCACTTACTTTAGTTGCAATGAAGACTTTCCTGTTTAGGGGTCCACATATCCTGCTTGACCACAGGCACCCTAAAGACAGAAACTATAGTCTACGTGAAGTTCTTGAAGCCTCATAATGTATCATGGTACATTAACATATTTAAGCTCCTGGTGTAAATGCTGAAATGATTGAAGTATAAATGCCACATTATTTCAAAAAGGTGTTTTTTCATTGGGCTTTCAGGGTGGCTTAGTGGTAAAGAATCTGCTTACCAATCCAGGAGAAGCAGGTTTGACCCCTGGGTTGGGAGTATCCCTTAGAGAAGGAAATGGCAGCTCACTCCAGTATTGTTGCTTGGGAAATGCCACGGACAGAGGAGCCTGGCAGAGTACAGCCCATGGGGTTGCAAAAGAGTCAGACACAACTTAGTGACTAAGTTAGAGAAGGCTAAAACAAAATTCTTCTTTGCTGTGATACCAACCAATCCCACTGCATAATTGCTATAAATGAAAATTACTGGAAAGTAAAGAAATTTGATCCCTAAGATCTTATGATCTTTTGTTAGATGTAATTCAGAAATGAAAGACCATATGTAATTTATTACTTACAAAATTTGCATATCACTGCATTAAGAAACCAAGCTATGCCTAGAGGACACTCCCCCCAAAACCAATACAAAACCCAAACAAGTATCAGTGTCCCAAAAGCAACTTCACAATAAAAAGAAACATGAAAATGATTTACATGTCATTTTACAAATTACTTTTGGTGATTCTTAAGCAGAAGTAAACTGCAAAGAAAACAGCACTCTAAAAGTTTCTAGAGAGAAGTAACTAGCTATATTAAAGTTATGATCTCTTTATCATCACTGGTATGAAAAGCCCCTATGAGTATTTATACTTGTTCATTTTAAGAAAACATCAGACTTACATAAATTTTAAAAGCTACTCCTAATAGCAAGGAGCTTGAATCATTTCAGTTTTAAGTCCACGTTGTTTCCAGTCCACGCTGAGGGAAGACATAGGAGCTTACAAAATGCTGCAAGGGGCACATCTCCGGTTACCCTGCCTACCGCTCTGCCCCCCAGTCCCCGCCAGTGATGGCGCTGTGCAGGTTGGAAACCTCAGTGGTGATCCTTGGCTCCGCCAAGCCCAAGATGACGAGCCTGCACTGAACTTGGCCTTCATACCCAACTGCCGATCTGTCATCCATGGATTTACCAAAGCCTTTGTTGATCCTATTTATGCTCCCAGTCAGTACCTCTCAGGCAAACAAGTTCCAGATGTGGACTAAATACTACTTCATTTTATTAAACTGCCTCCTTCAGTTTCATGCCAGTAGTAGTGTTTCTGGATGTGGTTAAAAATTATGCATACATTCATCATTCCTATGTTTCTTACAGCTTTATCAGGCTTGTTTGTTTATATACTAAGATATACTATGAGATCCCCCTGCCAAGTCCTTATCTATAAACTGCTCCAAAGCATCATAAAGTTGCCCTTCACTGATATTTGTTCATTCTTTCTGATTCTACTGTTGTCCTTCATAGAGTTCGGGTACCAGCATAATTACACTGGATTATTCAGGTGTGGTTAGCCTAGGGTCAGATTCAAGATATGTCTTAATAAAGCAGAAAAATCTAAAATCTACATAATTTATGGAGACAAATGTTGTCCCCCAAATAATAACGAACATTCGTTTGATGATTTTAAATGGTTAAGTAACTACTAATATAATTAAAAGAAATCTGTTTTGTCTTCTTTCTCCCCAACCCCCCCTTCCTACCTGGCACTGTCATTTTTGTCTCACCAGGGTGTGAATCTTTACAAAGTGATGGAAGCTGGTGACTTCATCTGCAAAGCTGTAAATAAAACTACAAACTCTAAAGTAGCACAAGCCTCATTCAATGCTTGACTTGAATGACTTTGTGACTTAAGCTTGAGAAGCTCCATTTCAGCTACAGATATGCATCTGAAATCATTACTGTCAACTTGTTCTGAAATGTGGAGTAATAGACAAAAGTGGGAAAAGGAAAGAGAGATACTTTGAAAAAGGGTATCATTGGATGGATTATGAAGTGGACGGGAAGATATACCAGTCACCAGGTAAATCGCAAGCCAAGGCTAAATAATAAAATTTGCAGACATCCTTTGAACTTGGAGAAAAGTCTACCACTCTTTTGCTCTTATAGAAATAACTTTTTAATTTAGTCGACGTGAAAATTGACTTCAGATTTCCCTAAGTATCAAATACTGTGTTAATACTTAATCAAGCTGGCTTAGCACAGTGTACATTTCGTCAGTAGTTTATGAGCCCCTGTGTGGTGTGCAAAGTGTGTGGCCTCCGTATTATACATTATACGCCTCTGGATCTCAACTTTGCATTTGCCAAGTCAGTTAAATTATGGACCAAGCGCCAAATCTCCATCTGACCCCACATAATTTTTAGCAATAGAACTTTTATATTTCAACTATGCTAACATCTGTTAACTATTTCAGTGACTTTATCTTGTTCCAAGAGGCTGTGGTCAATGGCCAGATGCCACATCCTGGAAACATATTACCTCCTGTGTTTGTCACATGCATCCAGTTTACCATGCTTTCCCTTTCATCAGTTGCAGTAAAAACCAGCAGAGTGTTATTCAGCTATTGAGGAACAAAAGGTACAGCTTTTATCCCAATGTCTAAGTTGCAGTGATGAGACTAGAAAGATACGTGTACTGTGATCACTTTTATCATTTTTAGCTCACTTCCAAGTTGTCCAAGGAATGTTACCATGATGCTAAGAACATTAATGCAGTTATTAATTTATGAAAACAGAACTCTTCCATTGATTCAGGGTAGTTTGATTAAATCACATCTGTTTGGGAGGATTGACATTTTATGGTTCTTTGTAATGTTGGAGTGGCTGAAACTTTATCTTCTGTAATAACATTGCCAGAAATAGCAAATACATATCCAAGTTCAGAAGAGGCACAAGAGGGCTGTGTTAAGAAAATATATTTCTATTACCTATGCAAATCATATGGGGGCAGTATTATTCCATGTGGATCTAAATTGTCAGTATTTTTATTAATATTTATGTAGACTTTCCAGTGATACTCGGTGATCTTATCTTTGAATACATTTGAATAGAACTTGGATATGAAAGTGAGCATTGTGGGCTTTCTATTAAATATTCATCAAAACCACAGGAAATAAAAAGAAATTCAAGAAAATAAGAGAATTGCCGATTACTACTATGTTAATGTTAAGGCTACACAATTACAAAAAAGGGATTACAAGGGAAACGTATTGGAAACTGACAGAAACTAAGTTTCCACGGAGGAGGCTAAGGCTTAGGTTGTGATGAATGATACATCAGGAGCTTGTCATCAGAACTGAGCGGCCCTCTGCATTTGGGTTAGTGCTGGGGCATGGGAAGCACAGAGAGCAAACTTACGGCGCCTCTCTATGAATCTGTTACATCGGCTCTCTTCAGGAAGAGCGCGGTGCTGCAGTGGGGCAGGAAGGAGACACCTGTTCCCCAGTGCACAGCAGGGCGCCTCCCTCCCCATCTTCTGAGGAGACTGACTTTTCCTCTCTCTTATGCAGCTGTGGAATTCTTAGTTTTGTGATATTTGGAAAAAGCATCAGTTTATGCAGACTGCTTATAGAAACAGTGAAGGGCAAAACTTTGCTGTTTAGAAATGAAAACCACCGCGGACTCTTCAAAAGGCCGAGCGAGTCGTCAGAACCGCAGGTGCAGCCTAGCACACACATGTGCTGTGTATACAGCAGTCCACCTATTCATGTCCCAGAGCACCTCACAGCTTCCTAATCTCACACCACAGGAAAAGCCTGTGCTTTAGCTGTTTGTTATCCTTTCTTCACCAAAACCATCTGAACCCTTCTGTTAACTTAAGGAGAGTTTCTTTTCTGGTTTTGAGGCAGTGGGGATCACAAAATCAAATAAAACGGCCTGAATTCCAGAGGCAGAATCCCCCCAAAGCTATATTTACACTAACTAGGAAAATTTGAATCACTGTAGGACCTACCCAAACAACCTACCCACACATAAACCCACATCAGGGTTAGCCCTGGGGAAAGGCTTAGGAATGGCAAAGCAATTATGAAGTGAATTTAGAAATAACCTTTTATGACATCTGCCCTTTAAGACTACTGTAGAAAGACATTTTCTAAATTCTGGATTCATGAAATTCATAAAGCAAAGAAAAGGAAGCTTGCTGAGAAAATTGAGAATTCCCTTTTATACTGTTTCTTCTGATCACTGTAACATTTAATAAATAACCCTTTAGCTGCACTTCTGTGGCTATTCATTTCTATATATATGCATGAATTCTAGACATGTAACAGGATACTTAGCATTGAATACATAAGCCACCAATATCCCTATCACAGCAGTAAAAGAGAGATAAAATAAAGCTGGGGCCCCTCCAGAAATCTACATTAAATAGGCATGTGAAAAATTGCTGTGAATATTCATAATCATCTGCAAAATGCTTTGTGGACTAAAAGTTAGAAGTTTTATGCTGTGTGGGGCAAGTTTAAGAGTTAAAAGGATAGTTTTGGAGGTATAGAGCTAGGGAAGAATAGGTAAGCTAGGGAGGAAGGGAGAGAGGAGGGGTACAGAAAGTGAAGGATAAAAGTGAGAAGAGAGGAAGGGAGAGAGAGAGGGTTGGGAAACTATTTGCACCCTGCCTTTGAGCAGCTGAGGTGGAAGTCACCACCTGCTCTGGTAGAAATGTCCACAAGGCTCTTTAAACTGCAGGCAATAGAAAACCAGCTCATTGGAAAAGACCCTGATAATGGGAGAGATTGAGGGCAGGAGAAGGGACTGACAGAAGATGAGATCATTGGGTGGCAACGTCCACACAATGGATATGAGTTTGACCAAACTCTGGGAGATAGTGAAGAACAGGGAAGCCTGGCATGCTGCAGTCCATGGGGTCACGAAGAGTTGGACATGACTTAGTAACTAAAACAACAATAGAAAACTTGAACTCCACAGGCTTAATTTCAAATATCTCAGAATTACTGCTTTTCTACCATCATTTAGCTTGGAGACTCAATTATGTTGCAAGATAAAGAGTTTCTTCCCATTTCCCTGTTGACACCTTCAAGCTCCGCCTCCTGAGTTGCAAAGTGGTTGTAGCATTTCTGAGTCACACCATCCCCACAGGACTCAGCCTCTGCTGAGGGCTTTTGTTTCTGGAATGCCTGTTTTTAATCAATGAAGGGCATGTCCCCCATCCCACCCCAAACTTTCTCGCCTGTTTCACTGGGCAGAACATCATCACGTGCCCATCCCTTAGCTCCTTACTTACTTATGTGAGGAGTAGACCATGAGGATAGACCAGCCTAGGTCATGAGTGAGTGGATCTGTGCAGTGGTTCAGAAGATGACCCCAGAGTAGCATGTGTCCTGGTGAGAAAGGGTAGGAGAATGGAAGGCAAAAGACCTAACACCTCTGAGGAAGGAGCCATATGCAAGTTCTCTGAGACAGGAGGAAAGGATGAATATGGAAAAAGCTTCAAATGTGAGGGGAGTCGGTTTTAAGGGGAAAGTTGTCCATCACGCTAATTGGTCTCTACATTTGTTTTTCTTCAGGAAAGTAGGATGTGAGGTCTGAGAGCATTACAGTGAGTGTGGAAGGAAGGCTTGAGAAGAGTGGGAATCTGTGAAATCCACCGAAAGTGGTAGTAGAGGTTCACATACTCTTAAAAATGGTGCAGATGAGAAACAGACAGAGAAAACAAAGCTATAGTTCCCAAAGGGGAAACGGGTAGGGGGAGGGATAAACTAAAAGTTTGGAATTAGCAGATGTACACTACCATATATAAATTAAACAACAATGATTTACTGTATAGGCCAGGGAACTGTATAGCATTCTTTCCCATCATAGGTTACTATTCAGTGTCTGGTGGCAACCTATAAAGGGAAAGGACAGAATAAAAAAATATAGATGTATACATATATACATAAATCTGCATCACTTTGCTGTACATCGGAAACTTCAATACTGTAAATCAACTGTAGTTCAATTAAAACCAAAGAAGGTAATTACTTTATAATTGTTTTCTAGGGGCACTTGTGTGCTAAGTCTACTTCTTGGTCCTCTACCTTTACACCTCTTTGTTCCATGCACTTTCCTCTCTTTGAAGCAGTTCTTAATTTCTGTGGTCCTGTCTTCCTCTGGCTCCTACTATATCCTTGATCCCAGGTCCTGCTACATCTTTCGTTGTTTGGTCTGTTTCTTCTCTCTATTGTGTTTACCTGGAGACTTACAAATGCAAAACTGCTCACAGCTCCTATCCATCTCCAAATGCCTTCCATGGTCAGCAGGGTTGTCATTGCCTGGGTGTTTTTTTGGGGAGGTAGGGGTAGAAATTCAGATTATGGGGCTCCACTCCAGACAAACTGCATCACCATCTGCATTAATTTTTTTAATTGATGTGTATTTTCATTTTTATTCAGTTCAAGAACTTTCTTTCTTTCTTTCTTTCTTAATTTCTTTCTTTTTTTTTTTTTTGGTTATGAGGCATGTGGGATCTTAGTTGCCTGACCAGAGATCAAGTATGCACCCCCTGAAGCAGAAGCACTGGACTGCTGGGGAAGTCCCATTGTCTGCATTTTTAACAAGATCTTTACAGGACTCATATGCTTGTTAAAATTTGAGAAACACTTGCCAGTTTAACACTTCCTCTTGGGCGTCTAATGGGCATCAAAAGCTTCATGTACTCAACGTACGTTGTAGCACTTGCCTTTGTGTCTTGTGTCCTAGCCTGTTGTCTTTTCTCTGCTCCTGGAACAAGTTAGCCTGGGGCCTATTGCAGGTCTTTTACCTGGTTATTCTCTCTGCCAGTCGTGGGTCATGCTTTTTCTCTGTTTATGACTTCTGGTCATTCAGGCACCAGCAGCATAAATTTCACCTCCTTAGTGAGTTTCCCCGATGACTCAGACTAAAGTAAGGCCTCAGATATTCTCTATGATGTCAATGTGTTGCATTTTCCTTTTCACTATATAATTGAACCTGGGTCTCCCGCATTGGAGGCAGACGCTTTAACCTCTGAGCCACCAGGGAAGCCCCATAATATTTAATAGTTATTTATTTATTTTATTTCTTTGCTCAAAAGAATGCATCTTCCAAGAGAGCAGGGGATCTTCTGTGTTCAGCATTTGTAGTTTCTTATGGCTTGGTGTGATAGCTATCTAATGAGTGTTGGTTAGGAGCAAAAATAAAAATAGATGAGTTAATTTGAAGTAAGCAGAAGGGAAGTATGCAATACAAATATCACATCTCCTGCCACCTTCTTTCCCTTGACTCTTGTTCCTCAGCAAGATCCAACTTAACAGGCTCATCATCAGGATTTCTCTGGGATACTTGGATTGGAGATAGATTTCACCAATTTCCTATATGTGATATCCCTCAAGCTTATTATAAGAGCAAATTAAACTGAGTACTAGGGACTGTTATAATGAAGGATTAAAAATAACACTAGTTGTGAGATGGAGACCCTGACCCAATGTTTAGCCTTTAGAGAGAGGAAGTATCCTGGACTTATTGCCCATCCATTTGTCGTTGAGTTGTCCTTGACATCATCTGATCTATTACTTGGCAGCTATGAAACCTCAGTGAATTTACCAATCCCTTTAAACCTTACTTCAAACCTCACTTCCTTTATATGTAAAACTTGCATGATAATGGTGCTTATTTAGACAGCTGTTGGAAGGGCTTCATGAAATAATGCTTATAAGTGTTTGGCAAAGTGCCAGAAAGTGGTCAATAATCGTTGACTATCATCTTTTTTATTGCCCCTTTCTATGGCACTGCCCTGGAGTGGAACTCCTTTTCCCTTATGAGTGATTCAACCCCCCGGAAGGCTCTCATAAAAGGTCACCCTGTATTCTGTTCCATGTAAAGATGCATTGTCTTAAAGGGCTTGTTGTGATCCTGAAAGAGACAGCTCGCCATTAAACCCCATAAATACGTAATCGTAAGTTGGCACCAAAGCCCCATACTTGGCTTATTACACTGCATCATTGAACTCTGCTTCTGAGCTGACTTTTCTATATTTCATGGGACTGTAATTCCCATAGGAATTTACTGTGAGACTTTTACTGAGTAACCCTGTCTAAAGATCATCATAACAGCCTTACTCTCCAGATCCTGTATCACCAAAAGTCAGAAATTCCATGAATATTAGGCATTTATCCCTGCTCTTTTGGTGGTTGCATGAGTGGATTGCTCTCTACTGTCACATCGGAGTGTTTTCTTGGTGGGTTATCAAATTAGGCAGTCTTCTCTTTTCTTCTTGTTCTGCAGAATATGCTTCCATTATGAAGTCATGAGCTTCTTGAAGAAGACTATTCTTTTGTTCCATGAGAGCCATCCATCCTCTGACCTGAGCCATGAAGTGTAAAGCTTATGTGGCTTAGGGAAGGGCTTATACACTTCTAGGAATTGAGTGGTAATATCACAAAAATTCTGGTAACTGCTTCATCTGAAATTTCTACAGCTAGTTCTTTAAGGTCATTGGTGAAGTAGACAGACAACACGCCACGGCTAACTGGACCATTATCCTGGGTTGTTGAATCTTGAAGAGCTATCTCTCAATCAGAAGTTTTCACAGTTGCCCCTCTATCTACTCATGATGCTAATGTATTGGATCGTTGGACAGGTATTCTGGAAGCTTTCTGAGAAGCCAGAGGCATCACAAAGAAGAGAAACACTAGCTGCTTTGCTTTTGCCCCCAGGAACTTCATCCAGATGTAACTGGATCATCTGGGAGTCAACTGACTAAATTCATATTCTGAATGTGTGTGTATTCCAAAAGTAGAGAGGAAGCAACAAAATTCAAATACAGGTGCCTGGTTCTTTCTTTTTTCTGTTTCCCTGTTTGTTTGTTTCTCTCCCTCTTTCTTCCTTCCTTCCCCTCTTTCTTCCCTTCCTACTTTCTTTCTCTCTTCCTTCTTCCTTCCCTTCCTTCCTTTGTTTCTCTCTTGATTTTTGAAAATAGTTTATTTAGAAATATTTCCATTATTATATTTATTTTCATTAAAAACAATGAATGTCCCCATAAACATCCTGTCTTCTCACTCTAACATAGCATGTTACTTAGTCTAAAAATCTTCCAGCAAGAACCCCAGTAGTTTTCTTTTTAAAATTCATTTGCTAAAAAT